>CAKAOH010041607.1:150878-191866 GCA_916701665.1 Sebastiscus tertius
TATAGCATATATATATATATATATATATGTATATATATATATACATATATATATACATATATATATATATATATAGCACCTTTAAATACAGTAAAATAGCCTTACATTAAAACAGTACTCAAAGTTTTCTTCTCACAAGCTGCCGGTACTCTTCTCTGCCCTCTCCATATCAGGTGTTCTAGACGATTCATAACGGTGATTCGCAGCGCCAGAGTTTTTTGCGCCTCACCTCATGTATGAACATAAATATAATGTGTAGAGCATCTGGACGAGCCGACACACGTCACCCGTGCCCCCTCGGAGGAGAATGAGAACGAGGGTGCTGTAGTTAATTGATACAATGGTCACATATTTTTTGTAAAACAATTAGCTGCTATTAGTTTTTTGTCATAACTTTTTTTATTATTTCTAAACAGATATAATTAATGAAACATTATTTTAAAGTTTTCTGAATCTGCTCTTTCAATTTAAATAATCCGATTTTACAGGGCAAACAATTCCAGAAGAATTAAAAGTTCACATGAAGGCTATGATATGTGTAAATAATAAAACAGTTATTCACTATGAGTTTTCAGCTTTTTGGGAGTCATCTATATTAATAGCCTAATAATGGTCCAAAATAATGTAAATTTGCATAGATTTAAGTCAAAAAACCTTCAAATATTCTTGAGGTAGGAGCCCAAAACCCAATACAGTATCTCCTAGTATCTTTTCAATATTCACTGTAGAAATTCCGAATGTGTCTCTGTATAATATTTAGGAGCATCCTGACTGGGACTCTGCTCCTAAAAGCTGAATGAAGAGCTCACACATCTCAGCTCTGCATGTGTACCTGCCTGTCTGGCGGGCTGCTGTTGACTCCAGGCTATAGGCATCCTATAATATATTATAGAGCGATACTATAGGCTACGATTAACACAGGAAAGCACATCAAGTATTAATACTATGAGTAAATATACAAACACACTACCTTGACCCTATAATGAGTCTGATATGCCTACTATAGGAGATGCAAATCACAACTGATTATGACTGGCAGTATAACATGCTTAAAGAAATAATGAATAAATAGGAATAAGTAGGAAGAGATTGCTGATACCAGCTAATGCACACGCCAACATGTGAATAAGGGGAGTACGAGCACTGCATTAAATATAACCCGACTACAGCTTATATATATATTGACCAGTTTTTGCAGAAACTCTGTCTGCCTAAAGTCAATGTTCATTTTTTGTGGCTATATAGTGTTATTGTGCTGGATTGCATGCTAACTGCACACACACACATCTTTTTATATACAGATGCCTTTCTTTATAGGTTGTGGTTCCAGAGAAAACCCGCAGCCGCTATCAGTGGACACATATAGAAATGTGTCAATCCATCTACTACTGTACAATCAAGCCTCAGATTCCTTTGAGCGCCACTGGAACGCTGCCTCTAGGCTATCGAGGTCTGCGAGCATCAGTCTCCTGCTGCTTTAATTAAGCGCAGACGGCATTATCAGAGTGCACACAATCAGACAGGCACTGATATGTTTGTTCTTGCCAAGGAAAAAAAGACAGCTGTCCAAATAAGGGGGGGAAAAAAATCCCTGATAACTGAATTATAGAATAAATATGAAATGACTAAAGCTCAGCCTCCATCAGTAACAACATGTTTCAGGATTTATTGCATGAGCTAATCCATGACGGCATTTTATTTCCCCAATTTGCTGTAGTAATTTCTCTTTTGTCCACTAGCAACGACAGTCACTTGCAGACTCTGGTCATAACTGCCTTCATTACTCACTGACACTAATGGCTGGATTCTTTAAATACATGAATTGCTTCCAGTTCCACAAAAAAATGCACAGTGTGAAGCTATAAATGAAGGGTTTAATGATGTGCTAATGAAGCGAATGTCCAGTAGGTCGATCTGGACAGCACACCAGTCTACTGGTGCCATCTTCTGGCCAAAGGTATTATCACAAGCATGACTTGGAAACAGGCCGACTGAGACAGAATGAGCATTCATTCATTCACTTTGAGCACAAACTGGTATGAGAGAGAAAGATCGTGTGAAAATGTGATGCAGGAAGAGGGCAAAGGGCGTGTGTCAGTGACAAAAAGTGTCTGTTTCAGCACTGCCGCCTGAGGGTGTGTGTGTGTGTGTGGTGGTCCTGTGGGTCATGACACAGAAATACTCAGAACCCAGAGTGTACCATAAGACTTTGAAGAGAACCCACATCAGGGCGTCTTAACACACATTGTTTTGGGAAGAAGTGAGTTCATCAACGCATCACTTCCTTCTTTTCTAATTTCTTTTGTCTTCTTCCCGCTCACTCGAGACCTTGCTGCTCAGCCCAGAGAGGTAACGGTCAATTTGGCTGCAGTTTGAAATTAAATCCCCTCCCACTACTCCTCCTCCCAAACCTCCCCTCACTTTCCGTCCTCTGCACTCATGAAATCACTTCAAGACAGGCTCCCTCCTACGTATCCAATCGGTGAGCTTTGTGGGATTTATGGCACCCGTTTTCAAAGCTCCATAAAATGTGCGCTACGATGTGTATGTGTTTTTTGTGATTGTGTGCGTCGGCATGTGCTTGTACAAATACATTAACCAAAGTTACGTTAAGAACACCTTTTAAACAATTACTTTTTTAAAATGTCAACGTCATTAATTCAGCAGTCAATTGCTTTGTGTCTACTGCTTAAGTCAAAACAGAACCATGAATCTCTGAAGTTATATTGTTAATTATGAACCTATGGCAAAAGGAATTCTCTTCCCACAAAAGATCTTCACATTAGGAGAGTTGCTGTTTTACAACTTCCTGTTCAACGCTCTGCCTGGGGCGCCTACAAATAATCCATTGCTGGTGAACTCTTGCTCTCAGACAGAATAAATAGAGCTAACAATTGCTGGTACCGCAAAACATTTTGAAGATTCATATTTTAAACAAAGTCATGAACAACACCACTGTCTCTCATAAGATACAGAATTTACAGGCTTTAAATTCTGGAAACTAAAAAACAGAAGTCTTCTGAGAATATAATCCATGACATATTCTGCTAATTAGCTCTCTAGTTAGCGAGAGGATCTGCCATTTAAAATAACCCAGTGATTCGTCAGCCAAGCCTCAGTGATCCGAGAGGTGTCCAATTAGCGCCTGAAACTTCCATTACCACAAAATAAGACTTCTTGGATACACACCACCGGTGACCTTTTGCCTGAAACACATCCAAGAAGTGAAATATTGCAGTCAGATTCAAGCCAGGCTGTTAGATGTACCTTCAGCAGCACAGTTTGGCTATTACCCCAGAAAGTAATGCCAATGCTCAACATTACCGTATTTAAAATGTGTGTTCTTAAAGGGGACATATTGTGCTCATTTTCAGGTTCATACTTGTATTTTGGGTTTCTACTAGAACATGTTTACATGTTTTAATGTTCAAAGAACACATTATTTTTCTCATACTGTCTGTCTGAATATACCTGTATTCACACTCTGTCTGAAACCCTCCGTTTTAGCGCCTGTCTCTTTAAAGGCCCTGACACACCAAGCTGACGGTCGGCCGTCGGCCAGTTTGCGGCCGTCAGTGAACATCCATCAGCCTAGTTTTTGCAGTGTGTCCCGCACCATGTCGGAGGTTTTACGGCCGATTCAGAATGTTGTATTAGCGGCGGAGCTCGTCAGTGAAGGAAATCACTCTGATTGGCTGTTCAGCTTAAGCGAATCGGTGCACGAGAAGATAAACAGAAGTGAGGAAAGCAAGCCAACAAGAAAAGTCAAGAGGACACCCACAGAAGGCTCATTTTTCATCCTCATCTCATCTGATCATTCCAATACTACGGATAAAATAAACGGATATTTTCACAACGACTCGGCCATCTGGAGTGAAGCTAAGTGGTGAGTGAGAATGGTGTGAAAATGGTCGGCAAATGCTGCTTTGTTTCATATACGTATCATAACAACGGCTTATCCGCCGTCCTCAGTCTTCCGGTTTCCCTTTTTGAATGACGAATACAGACTACCGCTTCCTGCTGGTGTGGAGAGTTATTTCATCTCACGCAGGCACAGAACGTACATGGTAGTTAGCCGTTGGCTGTGGTCTTTACGGTGTGTTCGAATGCAGCTTTTTGGCCAAGACACATGCGATGTGAGGCAACGCAGCAGTCGGCATTCGTCAACGCTAGTTCTTTCATGTTGGTTTGGTATGTCTGGGCCTTTAGCCCCCCTCACAAAAAAAGCCCAGTCTGCTCTGATTGGCTTGTGAGAAAAATGTGGTACACTTCTGCAAAGGTGGTTGTAGTACATATCAATTATAAGTATGTTTTAATGGCCCATACTCTCAGAAAACAGGTTGTAGCATCAATGTCAATGTCAACATCTGTTGCACATCCGTCCGTCCTGGTAGAGGGATCCCTCCTCCGTTGCTCTTCCTGAGGTTTCTTACGTTTTTTTCCCTGTTAAAAGTTTTTTTTGGGTTAAGTTTTTCCTCATCTGATGAGAGGTTCGTACTGTAAAAGACAGAGGGTGTCGTATCTTCTACAGATTGTAAAGCCACCGAGGCAAATTTGTGATGTGTGGTATTGGGCTATATTGACTTGACTTGAAAAGTTAAAAACTAATGACGTACAACAAGCTTTTTTTTGTTTGTTTTTTGTTTGAAATCAGAAACAGACGAAAAAGACAAAGAGAGCATGCACGCAAGTTAAAAAAAAAAAAAAAACATTGCATGTTCACAAAATGTTTGGCAACAGCTCTGGATTTTTGTGGTCTTTAAAGTATAGGGTAAATCTAAAGGGGAATTGTCGTGAGAAAGTACAAGAACAAAAGCCCAGCACTTCACTTTTGATATCGACTCCGGTTGCCTATATTTTCCTGAGACACTCCATCATACATTTCAGAAAGCATTTAATACTCAACCCTCAAATCTGGTTAAACACACACTTGTAAGCTGAACCAAAAATACACACTGCTGTCGGAAATAATCTACAACACCAGCAGATATATATGATGATTGCAATGTTCTGTTACTGAAGAAAACAGTGCAGCAGCTATAAAGGAAAATGGAGGCAATGTTTTTAAACTCCATAAGCTGCAACAGATGTGGAGATCAGTCAACATACTGTAAACAAATAAAGCCATATGAGGCCTGGCCTATGGGCTTTAATTCACAGGATGCCAGTGGTAAGAATGTTTTCCAGATTCGCTTTGTGTAAGGTCGTCGGAGGAATGCACTTGCTGTCTGTGTTGGTTTCCTGCTCTGTGACCATGACGGGCTACGCTGTGACACTTCAGACAAAATGCTGTTGCAAAGGAAGACAGATTTGGGTCTAATGATGGAGAGTGAAGGAGTTCTGACTGTACTTGCACACAAAGATTTAACATTTCCTTCACAATGATGAGAAATTATATCTAAACTTATAAAACACAAATTTCATATACTTAAAGGAATAGTTTGGGTGTTTTGAGCCTCCATGTCCTCCGGTGCTCCTAATGGCATCTGCAAGATGTCACAGACCGGAGGAAACCAACCAATCAGAGCCGAGCTGGAGCCTCGCCGTTTCTTAGCAGCTGTCAATCAATCGCAAACTCCGATGAAAAGGTCAAACTAGGCATCGCTGATCAAATATGAATCAATATTCTGTTACTGCGATGCTTATTTCTCACCTCAAAGGTTTTCAGAAACATCTTATAGTGTACTGTTTAGCTGTAAAATGAGAACGTTTGTGACCCGGCAGCCATGTTGAGATCAGTTGAGGAAATACCAAGCACCGCCCACCAGCCGGAGCAAATTCCCTCATTTTACAACTAAACAGTACGCTACAAGATGTTTCTGAAAACATTTTCGAAATAGGCATTACAGTAAGAGAATATTGATTCATATTTGATCAGTGCTCCCTAGTTTGACCGTTTGATCGGAGTTTGCGAGTGATTTACAGCTACCTACATTGAATGAACAACCAATAAGAACGCTCAATAGGAACGCTCTCTCTGAAATGACCTGTGATTGGTCAGAGTCTCCCATCACGGGCTAGATTTTGTAAAGCCTGAAAACAGAGCCATGAGGAGGTGAAGAAGTCTAGTTTTCTCTCCGAACACTTGAATTACAATTTGCTGAAAGGGTATTATGGATTTTTTGCCCAATGATGCCAAAAATATTCTGCCTACTGCAGGTTTAAGTTACAAAATTAAAAAAAATTAAAGCGCCAGACTCCTTGCAAGAGTGAAAGAAAGAGAGGTATAAGGAAAATATACGAAGGAAAAAGAAAAGGAAATTGCCAGGATTTGTCCTGCTGCCCTTTGTTTAGGGTAAAATGTCTATTTTGTGCCTTACTGACAGGGAGCTGTGATTCATGAGGACTCAAGTAGCAGAAATACTTAACTAGCTAACAGTCTAATGAATGTTTTACTGGGGTGACATGACTGCTGCTGTCCAACTGTGGCTGCTGTAATGGGCACACCACTGATAATTCAGTTTGGGGTTTTCAGCAAAGCTCATCTCGAGTCACAGTGAGGGGCCAATTGGCCACCTCAACGCCCTGCTGTTTGAGTTGAATGTTTGATAGGGGTCTGGCAGAAAGGGAAGGGGGGGGTAACAGGGAGGAAATGGGGTGATGGCGGGGGAAGGATGGGGCCAAAACAGGGACGGGGGATTATGGGCACTGGGACTGGTATCAAATTACAGGAGTATTTCTCAAGCATGTTAAGAGTTTACTACTCTGGAATCGCTGTTGTTGCTACTCTTTGTCTAGGAGGGTGGGGCTTTTTTTTTTTTTTTTTTAAAAAGTCATTTAGCATGCCTACACCAGTGGTTCCAGATGTGTGTGTGATTTACAGCGAGCATGAGAACAGCTAGCAAAAGAGCTAACAAAAGTTAAAGCAAAGATCCCCAAATTGCAGGGGAGGAGGGGGCAGGGAGCTTTCAGGACTCTTTCAGGACTCTGTGGAAGTGTGAAAGGTTTTCGTGGATCCTGTGGTGTCTTCACTACTGGGATGGCTGTTGTTGATTGATGGCCTCGCCGACTGGCGGGGGGCTTCGGGCCACCGAAATGGATTAATACCATTAGCATAACAGTAGATCGCACTTTTGTTTCGAGGATGATGTTCTGCTCCGCGGTCTATCTCCATAAGCCTGTTAAGGACCGGAGTGTCACCCTATTGTCAGCTATCACCTTTCATTGTTGGGTGGATTACTGCTCCCATACAGACGAGGTTCACACAGCTCAAGCAGATTTTGCAAGCCAGTGCGAGCCAAGGAACTTATTCTGTAGTGCTACAACACACATCACACATGCTATACAGCCTCATTATGGTGGATTCAAGCACTGTAACTGCCCATTTAATGTATATATATATATATATATATATGTATAAGTATAAACATTGATTGGTATTTCAAGAATGTTGCACATATTTTTTTTTTTTTAAATACACAACATCCCAACAGGAACCCATTCTCCTCCTTCCCTCCGTATGCCTTGCTTCTGGTAGAGGGGTGGGGGCACAGAGGAAGGGTTAAAGTAACCAGTGGAAGACGGGGTGTAGGGCTGGGCCTCAGTAACGGCGGAGGAGGCGGGGGGGGGGGGCCTGTATAAAAACTGACAGAACACAAGTGGTGCTTTATCCACCCTGTCCCGCTCTGGGTAAGAGGAAACCCTTAACTGCTCCTGCTCCACCAGCTTCCCCCCTGTCTTTCCTGCCTTTTCACACTCACACCCGTCGGACGTGTGCACGCTCTGGACAAGAATGGCAGCATCATCTGCGAAGAGGACAACCGGGCCCTGCGAAATGTTGGCTTTCGCGTTGCTTCTTGTCGCCTCGCTCTTAAATGGTAAGTTGTGGAAACAAAATTCTTAATTCAAAAGAGGGTCAACTTCTCAGGGATCGTATGGCCATCCACAGGGAGAGAGGGAGGGAGGGAGGGCCAGGAGGGGTGGGGTGGAGGAGTGTTTGTTTGAATGGCCTTTGAGTTGAATCCAGGTTTTAACCCTACAACCCTTTTATTCTCTGGAATGCTAACATACTATCTCCGTACTGAAAACAAATCAAACATGTGAGACTTTATGTGTTTTGAAAAAGGTTTGCAAAAGATGTTTTTCCCTCCAAGATGCAGACAGAAAAGCATTACTTTCGAGAACACCTTGGCAAACAAAGGGATCACTTTAGAGAGAAGGGTTTTTAATTATGTGGAGGCATAGGGAAGATGATTTGAAGTTCTCTATTCTGAATATGCTGCCAAAATAGAGCTTTTATGAATTATCTCATGGATTTCCTTCTTCTGTTTTAAACTATTTGTGAATCTTCCTCTGGCGCTATGTTTGCTATTTCATTGACCTGATTCCCAAGATCTTCAAGGACTTTGAGAAATGTGCGTATTTATATTTAGCCTTGTAATGTGAGGCCAGTTGAAGCGTGCGTGAGAGGAGGGCGTGGAGTTTGGTTGTTGGTGTGCGTATTGAATGTGGTTGTGCCGATATAGTAGGGGCTTTATGGAGGCAACAGGGATGACTGATGCTGTTCAACCATGTGGCTCACATGGCTGAGCTTTAGATACAGTAAGAACCAATTTAAGGATTGTTTGTCTGGAATGGATCAACTTCATCTGTTGTCTTTTATTAAAACGATCAACATCTTAACATTCTTCACCAATCAATTGGGTGTGGCCAATTCAAATTCAGGCTGTGTTTCTGATAACATCACCACATTTTGCAACATGCAGTCAATTTGAACTTTTTAGAAAATTGAATCATGTATGATTAGCTTTTTTTTTTAAATTCTTAAAATATTTGTTCCCCTAATCCAATTAAACTGAGTCCACTTTGGTTGAAGCCTGAAGGGGAACACCGCCGAAATTAAGAGTTCCAATATGTTATTTCCACGGCTTTGGAAAGTTCAATCAATATTTGTGAACATGAGCTTCTCTCTCTCAAAGCCAGAAACCAAAGAAGTAAGTTTCAAACTTGTATAAGGTATACAATCTGGAGCTGCTCCATAGACAATGAATGGGAGACTGATTTTGTTTGTTTTCTATTTTATACCCACATGAGCTTTATTCCACTGTAGTGTACACATAAAATGTACCGACATACTCAGAGCATTCCCCTGACTGCTCTCAGTGCCATCTGTAACATCTTTCCCAACTCATTGTCTATGGAGCAGTTCCACACTTTACCCTATGACATCAAAAGTTTGAGTTTTAGCAATCTATAGAGAGTTTTTGCACGTTTTCACAACTTGGGGATTACCTTCTAGAGACACAACCCTAGTTTTAGGATTTGGGAGAGAGTTGTTGATTTATACTAATATTTTTGGACTGTCTTATACCGTATGAATAACATGTATGGATTTTGAAAATGGGCAAAAGTTCCCCATTAAAGTTTAAATCAAGACCCATACAAAACAAAGACAATGCTCAACAACTGCTCGAGTACTTGCTTAAGCATTAATATGTAGATCAATCTGGACTCCAGTTTTACCCCATTTATTGCAATGGCAGGCATAAAATTAAGATGTGAAGAGATGGATCATGTGGTGAAAAGAAATATCTGTATAACTTTTTAGATAAATGAGCCGTTTCATCCTCCAACATTAGCAGAGCCAAGTTTAAATCAAAATGAACACAAAGCAAGACCGAGATGTCAAAAAAAATGGAGAGCTGAGGACGAACCAAAGCTATATCATCATTTGCAGTGCTCTCTGTTGTGGCTGGAAATGAACCGCTACATTCAATTGCTTAATTCAAACCTCCTGTCTTGTTCTCGGGATGTAGCTTATGGGAGTGAGATCATCAGCAACGAGAGGCAGCTGCATCTGCTTTGGGAAATGAAACTGCCTTGACATCATTTTCAACCTATAGATTCTGAACCAGATGAACCTTTAGTCTGCTTTTGAGAAAAGAAAAACATCTCTTGACGTGCGCTGCGATGTTTATCTTCTCTGAAAATCGCAAGTTGCTAATACAAAGCAATGAAAATGTGACAAACCGCAGTTGGGCCAAATGCGCCTGCCAAAAAAGACAAATAGCAACGGAGCAGATATCAGATGTAACACAGATGGGAAACAGAGCAGAGACAAAGAAGGCCACTCAAGTTTAACAATATTTCAACTACATGATAAACCACCTGTCTCCTGACACACACTTGTCAACCCAGGAGATGGGAGCAGGGTAGAGTTATGCAAGTAGAGGAAAGATGGGCTTACTGTACAACTGTACTCTACAGTGATGAGGTCAGAGCGGATTCACAGATGTCAGTGAGCATAACGGTTACCCAGACAACCTGGCGGGGGGGGGGGACGTGGTAGCAGAGGCTAAACTGGAGATGATCAGAAACACCGCGGGAAAACCCCTGATGAGAATGTTTAGCAGACCTCTTTGAAAAGGCAGTGAGATGGCAAGATGAAGGGATGCACAGTCAAGGAGTAGGGCTGTCAAATTGAATGTGATAATAACGTGATAATGCAAATTAGTTTTAACGCAACTCATTTCTTTAACGCATTAATGCAACCATCGATTTTTAGGTTGTATTGGGCTCAGTTTTAGTGAAGATACTGGCATCATTTGAAACTAGAAAACCCAATGAATCCTTTGGTACCAACCATACAATACTAGCTTGTCACGAAGGAGGCTAAATAATGCTCCAAACTTACACTACATTTTGGTGAGGAAACCTCAAGATATATGAATGAAAATGGATTCTATGGGTACCCACAAGTCTCCCCTTTACAGACATGCCCACTTTATGATAATCACATGCAGTTTGGGGCAAGTCATAGTCAAGTCAGCACACTGACACACTGACAGCTGTTGTTGCCTGTTGGGCTGCAGTTTGCTATGTTATGATTTGAGCATATTTGTTATGCCAAATGCAGTACCTGTGAGGGTTTCTGGACAATAGTTGTCATTGTTTTGTGTTTTTAATTGATTTCCAATAACATATATATACATACATTTGCATAAAGCAAGCATATTTACCACTCCCATGTTGATAAGAGTATTAAATACTTTTTGAACAGATCAAAAATGTGCAACTAATGTGCGATTAACTATGGACAATCATGCAATTTATTGACACCCCTTTCAAGAAGTGAAAGATGCTCAAATTTACTTTGTTGTCAGTGACATGTCTGGAATGTCTCATGCGTGCAAGATTTCGGTTTCTGCAATACTGCACTTATGAACAATTTTCGTAATTTAGCTTAAGCTCCGTCTGGGCTGTGAAGTGGTTTTAGGAGGCTCTCTAGTTAAGCGATTGCCCAATGTCGCTGCCAACCCCCAGAGCACGTAATTATGTGAATCATTGTTTGTGCAGTACCCACTGAAGTAACGGATGCACCAAAAGAATTGCAGGAAACAATGTCAACAACAGAGCATTTACTCCTCTCTTGAAGAAAGCGGCACAGAGTGTGCCAAGTCCAAACCCAGTGTCAAGTGATCCAGCGGTGGCAACTTAAGTAGACATCTGGACGCACACACTCTCAAACACAAGATCTTCATTCACTGGGGACAGTGGTGTTTTTCATCTGCTCTTAATGGGAGAACGGCTGTTTTTCCACTCAGCTCTTAACAGCTTTGAACTTGTTCCAGCCTCTGTACTGTTTGACTGTATTTACTCTGTGTGGATTCAAATACAGGAGTTGACATGGTACAGCGCCAAACAAGCTGCTTCATCAAAACAAGCAGAAGGTGCCAGTATGTGGCCTGATCTATGAATTAGATACATGTAAGGGAAAGGGAAGCCTTGGTATCAGATGGCAACATGTACTGTAAAAACTCAAAATGAAAGCTGCTTTAAAAGCAGAGAACAAATCGACAAAGTGCGCTCCAGTTCAGCGTTTTAATGGCCTATTATAGTTGTTTTTCACTCCCACCCCTGGATATATGTGTGTGCAAGTAATTACTTGGGTAGATTTTTTTGAAAGATATAGTACGTATCAAATTCTTTCTGGACAAAATCAATGTTGAGCCTCTGAGCTAGATCCGCCTCGCTCTGCAACAGGATCCCCCAACGGTCTACCTGCGTACACTCAAACCAGACAGGCTCATTCAAGGTAATACACGAGGCAGTGAAACGGTTAGTGGGCAATTGAGAGAGCGTGTGTGTTGGGAAAAGAGGGGTGGAGGGTTGTGGGGGGGGTGATATAATGCTCAAAATTGAAAGCAGATGTCATGTTTCCTGATTGTGGTCCCCAGAAACAGGCACCGTGCTCTGGATAAGGGGGCTGCAGTGGCCTCGGGGTTGGGCTGGGTGAGCGCTGCAGCTGGGCAGCGTCGGGGTGAAGTAAGTGCTGCTTCCACGGGCCTGATTGAAACCATGAGATCCAGTTGCTTTCCTGCCAAGAGAGAAGAATGGGCTGGGTTCTGCTATTAATCGCTGTGACAGGAACGACCGGGGAGGGGGGCGTAGTGTGTGTGTGTGTGTGTGTGTGTGTGTGTGTGTGTGGGGAGGGGAGGGGTCAAGATAGTGGGGTCAGCAGTGTGTTGTTTCAAAGAAGGTAGAGTTGCAGAGCATGTTTAACCGGGGGGACTGAGCTCCAATGTCACATTCCTCCGCACGCTCTTAACTCTCAAATTCAGATTGTTTAAGATATGACTTAAGATATTAAATCATGAAAACACTCATTAAGACAACACTCTGAGTGAATAAGGGTTCCATTAACTGTCTGGGAAAGCCACAAAGAAGTAAGCTCTTATAGGGCTAAACAAGATGAGGGGAAAATAATATAGCACATGTTTATTATTGCAACACATTTGCCTCATTTCACAGTATAATCTTTTGATCAACTTCTGGAGCTACAATTGAAAGAAAGTGAACCCAACTCATTTTTCTGCATTTTTTAGAGTGTATTTTGATAATATTAAGACAATGGCATAGTTCAAATCATAGTTTAATTATGGGAGGCCAGATTGACAAAGTTGTACTTTGAAAAACTATGTTGAGGTGAGTGCAAGACGGGATGGGAGGGGTGGGGTGGAGGGGTTGTGTGCTCTTGGATCAAATTTCTATCCAATGGACATTGGCGTGACGTCAGAGCACCTCTAAAGAGGTGCTTTGACATTACTATTTCGAGGCAGGTCCTGAGGAGGAAGGAAAATTATACTTGATGGCATTTTAATTAGGCACTTTTGCAATTTTTGTTAATTGCTCAGAAATGCTGAAATAACTGTATGTATTGTGTTACACTGTAGAGGCAAACAATCACGTTTACAGTTAAAGAACTGCATTTTAATTACTAGGGCTGCCCCCTCTTAGTCAAATAGTCAACTAATAAGCTGTTTTGGTCTCCAGTGACGAAGATTTCTTTTGTCAATTAGCAGTTTTTTATGCTTTTTTTTCATGCTGAATGACTTATTTATGAGAAACTTATGAGCACATCTCTGGTAAACACAAGATTTAAAGTGGTGCTTTTTGTGTGATTCTTTGTGGAGAAACTCGCTTTTACAGATCTGTTGATTAAATCAATGAATCGATTAGTTGACAAAATTGTGTCAACTAATAGTGTTAGTTGACTAAGAAATTCTTTGGTCGAGGACAGCCCTATAAATGACCATTTCAAAATCCTACTTGAATACCATTCTGAAAACATAATGGTTTTGTAACTGATCTATATTTGTGGTATTTGACCTGATGGTGATCAACCACCATGCAAGTCCCAGAGTGGGGCCGTTAAGGGACTTGCATGCTTGGCCACCCATGCTGCTGCCCCTTAACCCAGACTCCAATAAATCAATACTGTGCAAGAAATTCATACATATAGTACTTTGCAGACACATACATACTGTAAGGAATATTTGCCATGTAACCCTGAGAGAAAAGAGGAGGCGGTATGTCTTGAGACAAGTGTTTATTGAAGTTGTCTTGACAGGACAGACTCTCTCACACACTCAGTCAAAACAGTTTGGACATCTACGTTCAGCTTCAAAAGCAGAACATGGGTCTTGGCACTGGTCAAAGCTGTAAAGTTCATTTGTGGATAGAAAGATTGGAGATAAATTACGTGGCTTCATTTAGAGTTGGATTTTCTTGATATCCAATTACAACGTTATGTCATGTGTTAACTATTGCATGCTGCATGTGGCAGCAAGGAGAACCTCAATCATTGGGACTTTGACACGGTGGTCCACTAACGTGTGCAGACCATTATCACCTCACCATGCCCCATTACACAGCACAGGATTTTCCCCAACAGAAGCATGGAGAGGCCGGGGGGCCAAAGGGGTAGAAGGCCATGTTTTGGGGGTCTGTCCCTGTATGTACATGTAAGCTCAAGACTTCTATGGAAGCCATGCTGGGACTGGAGGCCAAAGCCAGGGGAGGGTCAACCCATTTGAAACATCCAACAGCTGGCTCATGTTTCATATATAAGACACACAATACAGGGTGCACAGGAAAGATGCACAATAGTTGCAGACGAATGGGTGTATTGGTTGCATTTAGAAGTGGGTGCGCAAAATTTCACAATATCTTACATTTTAAACAATGAAATTTAACATAGACGGGTTTCCGCCAAAAGTTCCTTTTAGTCCAAGGAACCAAAAGGGTTCCTTCAGCCCTCTGTTGTCTGCAAATTGGTCCGCTGACATATGAAAAAGCAACATGGCGTGGGACGAGGGTCGCTGGTGGTTGCAGCGGTAAACACACAATCAGCCTTCAGTTCAATGTGTCTGGGGTAAAAAGGCCCCAAAAAATGTCCCCGAAACTTAATTTAGACTCTGGTCTCTGGAGTCGAAACACGACTGTGAGAGTTTTGAGAGTTTTGAGAGTTCCTCAAAAGGTTTCTATTTCCAGGGAAAGTTCCTGGGCTCATCAAAACCTTTCTGTACATTAGAGAAACTAGAACAAATCCAGTCAGTGAAGTACTCTACTTGTAGAGTTTTCATGCTTGAAGTCATTATGAGACAAAAATACAAAGTTATGCAAAGAAGATGTGCGCCTCATGTGGAACCTGTATTTAGCCATTACATATACTATGCAGCAAGCTTAAGAGACTGAAAGCAGTGCCACGGTAGAGAAAGTAGCTGTTGCCACAGGGCTCTTGGCATGTTGCTTTACATTACACTATGGTGTGGGAGGTGCGAGGGCCGAAGCAGACATCTCACCTCAATAGATGCCTGGGATTAGCTGTGCGTGACTAGGAGAGGGCGAGCAGACAGGGAGAGCTGGGAGGGAGGAGGGCGTTGAGCTGCAGACTCGTCTTCTTCCAAAGCCTGCCACATTCCTCCATCCGGAGTCCCAAGAGATGGGGGGGTGGTGGTGGTGGGGTGGAGTGTTTCAAGACCGCAGCCGTCACTCAGAGCAATCTGGTGGGAAAATCTTCAAGAGAGCAATGAAGTCAGAGACCGGGCTGTATAACATATGGAGTCAGGGCTGATTAGTTTTGTCGTGTTTGTGCAATGATAGCGAGACGTGCGGCTGATGACGGACATTCTGGCTGCTCCTTAACATTACACAAGGAGAAGGAATGAAAGACGAGTCTGTGGTGGTATCAGTGGTGATGCAAGGCTCAGGTGGGGAGTTGTGAGCGTCTCTGATGTACAGTAGTGGAATGGTTAAGTAAAATCAGTGGGTAATCACCTTTAGCTGTGGCTCTTGTTGAGTTGAGGGTGGAGGGCAGTGATGGGTTCAGAGGTCGCGCTGTCAGGAAGTGTGCGAACCTCACGCAGGGAGCAGGGCAGCAGCAAACACCGGGGACACTTCTGTATCAATTACAGCACAAAAGGTACAGGTCAAGGCTACAATTTCACTGGAAAGCTACTTGCAGTTCCTCTTGTCTTCATACACAATACATGAATATTATCAAAGTAGAAAAAAATCATGGCCGTTGTGTAACAAGCCTTGAAAAAAATCCAGAGTTTGCCTGAAATTAATAATAGCCAGACTTGAAGTTTTTAGGTCTACAATGAAAACAAAACAATAAAAGGCGCCGGCGGTCACTCAGATCCTGCTGTTTCTGTTGGTCATAAGTGGCAATTATATTCAGAGGTTTCATCCCATCTGGGCTCTGGGCTGTCGGGGAACTTTGTTTGTGTGTAATGAGTGACGACTGGTCGAAAAAAACATGCCGTGTGTTATTGCGTCTGAAGCTAAACAAACATGTTTTGCTTCATGAAAATGTAGCAGCCAAGTTTTACAAGTGTGCTTGAGGTGCCGCATGACATCATTAGCACAAGACTAGTAAAACACAGTCGCTTTTCTGTGTGGATTCAAAATCCTACTTAATCTCTCAAACTCAAACATGTGCTGTATCAACCCTGTCTCCCATAAAATTACGTTCCCATACAATTAACTGCATTCTACATTACATTTAAATGGAAACACATTTTCACCCGGATTGCGGTCGCAGTTTAAAACTGTTTAAACACGTGGTTTACATTGTAAAAACACAAAAAAACACACTTTTTTAGGTTTTGGCAACAAAACTACTTGGTTAGGTTTAGTAAAAAAACATCATAGTTTGGCTTAAAATGACTACATTTCACATGGGACACCAACAGCGGTCTCCTGGGGGAAAGTCCGGTGTTTGTTAGACCTATGCACCGCCCCACCTTCCCCGCTAGTAGTGGACTTTCTCCCTTGTATATACTCGTTATTATATTACGTAACTTTCTACGTCACCTGCTCTGCATGTCGCTTGTTGTACTACGTCACTTGCTGCAGCAATCCGCGCACTTACAAACATATTTGTGATACGTCAAGGACAAACATGATCCATGACAAAATAGGTTTCCTTCCAAACGTAACTGAGAATGCAGTGTAGTTGTATGGGAATGTCATTTTTAGGAGACGATATGAAATTGTGTTAAAATAATGCCAGTTCCATTGTGGTTCTCTTGGTTTTTTAAAGGAAATGTGAATTAATTTCCAGCCACTCACCACAATAACCCACCACAGACTGCCCCAAACCCCAAACTGTAACTGAAAACTAAACATACCCATCAGCCAGTGAAGTGATCACAGAGCTGAACCAGCACATGTCAGCCTCCGCACTCTCACACTCCTGTGTGTCACATTTGTATGAGAAAACCTGATTTATGCCCGACCATCTGAACCTCATCCTTTCCGGTAAAATAAACACACAGACCACACAGACCACACAGAGAAGGTTGAGGGATGGCAGCTGTAGGCTACAGGCTGCAGACTTAACAAGGTTAGGGAGTCCTTGACCTGTCACTGGTCTACACCCCCGCTAATGCTCCTAATGGTAAACTAGAGACGGGAAGGATAGTGAGACAAGGCAACATTCTGGCTCCATAGTGAAACTTGAGCATGCAGAGCTTTATTGTAGGTTTGACTTGGGTAAGGAGAGTGTAAAACTGCCTAGAGATCAGTGTGTTTTCTCATTTATTTCAACCAGTTACAAACTGTAGACCTATTTCCCCGGTACAGGCCCAGTATGACAGACAGCTGCAATGGACAGTTGCTAGCACTAAGCATGCCAGAAGACCTCCTTGGAGATTACTGCTCCACCTGCTAACACGACACACACAGTCGTGTTTACTCTGTACTTGTGGCACCTGTCTGTCACAATGATTTATCTAAGGAAGTCAGCAGACATGTGTCACTGTGCCACCTCTGTGTGAATATATATGTGCCTCGTGTGAAAACCTCAAGCAGTGACTAGAGACGGCCATGAGGAGACAATACGGTGCGACAGAGGGTGGAAAAACAACTTGTATTGTACAAGAACAGCAAAAGGAGGCGAACAAACTGTATAAGTAAAAATGTTTTGTCTATGCTGTGAAATGTTTGGTTACATTAGTTGTATATCTAAACACAAGAGTCAAGCAGGCCAGCAAATATCCGTTTAAAAAAACGATGAAAAAACCAAGATGGCCAAAATGCCAAACTCAAGGCTTCAAAACGGCAGTCCCCAAACAAATGGGTGATGTCACGTTGACTACATCCACTTCTTAAATGCAGTCTATGGTCGGTGTCGGCTCCCAGCGGGGATAAGTGGAGTAGCGAGGGGGAGCCGCTGCTGCTGGGCGCAGAGCTCTCCACCTCCCGCCGGAGCTCCTACTGCAGGTCGAAGGCGGCAACGAAGCCGGATCTGGGTAGTTTCCGGTGAACTTGTGTGCCGTAAATCATTTTGTCTGACAGGCATTAAGAATAACTATATAGAAATAGACAATACTCTGGCTGATGGTCTTGTTTACTTATGTAGGTGATATAGAGGCATCAGTATTAAACTGAGACTGTTAAAAGTTCATTGTAGTAACTTTAAGCTCATGTTTTACAGTCACATATACATATGCAAAGTGAAAACAAAGCCATCAAAATCCAATCTTATATAAGCAAGAGTGGCAGTAAGATTTAGTTCAACAGGGGGCAGCAAATTTGAATAACAAACCTGAAATCAATCACAAACTCAATCTGGCAACCAGAGAGGAATAACACAGGGAGAGAGTGAGACGTAATGAGATCTGCAGAGGTAAGGCATTATGGGAATGTTTTCAGAGTGAGGTAATGCTGTTGTTGTTAGAAAGAGAGAGGGAAATCTGGGTAAAAGAAACGCACGCTGCTGGTTTGACTCTCGGGTCCTATACCCTTGCAGTGTGACCTAAGCAAATCAGAGCAATAAAGTCCTCGGCTCATTAGCTCGATGACTGCAGGGTGTGGCAGCATATTTTACTAATTTGCACAGAGAATAAAAAATGTGCCCTGGAAGTTATCCAGGTTATTACAACTTTGCAGGTGAAGTAATTTACATCCTGAAAGAACCTGACTAGAAATATCCTATCAGGACTTTGATGTAGTGCTACAATTTATCAAGGACTCCTACCCCAAAGTCATGCGGATCCCTGAAAATGGAAAATGGTATAATGGCCTATTACATAACTCAAAAAATTTGGAAAAAGTGATGTTTTCAATGGCATCATTACCTGGCACCTTGGAGCAGCGCATTTAATCAGGGCATTCATCTGTTTAACAGGGTAGATGGAAAAATCAGTCCACTCACGTTAATATATCTCTGCAACTTATTTTGTTCATCCCATTCTTGCCTAACCTACAGTGAGTCACTGGGACCGCAGGATCTTTTGAAAAGCCTCAGAGTGAGAAAGATTGAATTTCAAAGATTGAATGACTTCATGACGTAATCCCTGGATCTGAGCACATCAGTTAGATCTTTCACCTAATCTTCCATCAGTGAAGAGCCTCTAGGGACACACAGAAATCTCACTGTGAGCACGCCAAAGAGCTCTCACACACTGCATGAGCTCATGCATTAGGATGATAATTGACATTACAACACACTGGTGAACACTACCAGTCATCTGACCTATGAGTTTCTATCTACTTTATCAAATCATGGCAGCAGAACTATATTGAGTTGATGTGGGATAATAGCTCAGATTCTAGAGGTATTATAGCTGGACTTAAGTAGCTGGAAATACAAAGTGGAAAATTGTGCTTTAAAACAGCTGCAAGTGAGCACTCCATCCTGAGAAAGTAGAGCAAACCATTAGACTTGTTCGCTGAATCTGTTACGCACCTGCGATAATGTAATCACAGATTGTCCACTTTGGTACATGTGAGTCACTTAAAATGTCTGGATACTCAATTTGAAATGTTCATAAATGTATGTCTTGCCAGTATTTAGAGCCAGTTAAGTGCAGATTGCCCTTCGCAGCTTTAAAAGCATAAACGTATTCATTTCCAGTAAAGGCAATACACAGTAATAGCGCAACTGTGTGTGCTGCCGAACTGTACTAAATAGTTTGCAGTTATTGCCAAAATTGCATATTAATGTGAGCACAGAAATAATAAACCAGAGTTGCAGACAGACAATCACAACAGTGCATTTAAAAACTAAACAAAGCTCTTTACTAATTTGTGTGAATTGCGCCCTTCTAGTACGCAGCACATCTTTATAACAAAGAAACATTTTTAACTATTTGGCACAAGTCCATTGTGTAGCTACCGTAAAAGCGTGTTTGCTGAGAAGCTCATAGCACCCATACCAGTGGGAGTGAAACACAAGGTCAGAGCTTTTGGCTGGAGTTCAGCTCTTGTATTGAGGGACGGTTTATTTGCTCAGGCTGAGCAGGTGAAGCAGCCCACCAGTGGGTTATTTATTACAGCTTCTCATTGCTAAGATTTACAGATTTAAAAGCTACACCCTGAGAGTTGGTGTAGTAACAGAAGCCTTGGATCAATATCTTAAAAATGATTGTTGTATGCTTGTCACTGATTTAACGCTATGCCACTGCTGCATCTACAAGACAATACCAATGAGATCGTTTATTGTGCTTTTCAAACATTAAGCCTCATATTGATTTTACAGCAGGAGTCACGGCGCAGGACGAGGATGTTGTTACAGCGACGGTGCCACCTGTGGCAGCAGAGTCATTTGTACGAGGAGACGCGAGTCCAAAGGCAACAACTGAAGCTCCTGGTAAGAAACACTGAATCAGTCATTTATAGAAATATGTTGTAGGTTTACTCTTTAGATTGATTTATCAGCAGGAACGAAGGGCCCACTGATGGGAAAAACAAACAACCGATTTCCCTCAAATCCTAGGGAACAAAATAAGTCAATAAAAACACCATGTTTAACAATCAATCTATGTGTGTGCTGTAAAATGTACTTGTTGTTGCGACTGAGTTAACTTTGCTAACAGAATTAATGAATTTAAACCTCAGACCCTTTCTCTGTAAACGCAGCCGAGCTCAACCATGTGTCCATTCCAATAGACATATGCTTACCAACACAACAACTTATGCTTTGATGACACCATCAAATTTAATAAATTAACATTTGAAAGATTGTATTAAAAGCAAAAACAGGCCAGAGCAACAGTAACTTGATTAAATAGAGGAAGAATTTCTACTTACTGTACATGCCCTAGATAAGCAGCATCAATTCAAATTCATTAATGTAGTCTAGATCAACATTTAAAGGGCACATATCATGCTCATTTTCAGGTTCATCCTTGTGTTTTGGGTTTCTACTAGAACATGTTTACATGCTTTAATGTAAAAAAAAACCAATATTTTTCCTCATATTGTCTGTCTGAATATGCCTGTATTCACCCTCTGTCTGAAACGCTCCGTTTTAGCGACTGTCTCTTTAAGACCCCCTCTTAAAAAAGCCCAGTCTGCTCTGATTGGCATGCAAGAAAAATATGGCTCACCTTTGTAAAGGTAGTTCTCAAGCCAAATCTGAATAGCTTGTTGAATCCCATGTTTTCTGATCTACCCAAATGTATGAGCACAAGCACTGAAAAAGGGAGCTTTTCATGATATGTCCCCTTTAAAGTGTAACCAAGGCCCTGGGTTGCATGAGTTGTTGGTGCTTATCAGCTTATTGTAGCTCACTTTTCAGAATCAACCATATAATAACCTCTTCCATTCAATGTGTCTGAAAGCTCATGTGTATTGTTTTCATATCTAACAAAGTTGCAGAGCCAGAGGATCCACAAGTCGTGGTTTTCCCGAGTGTGGGATCTCTACCGACTGAACAGACTACAGCAGCAGAAGAAGCAACAACACCGACAGCTACAGAAGAGGCAACTGATGCGGGAACTGGGTTACAAGTTGAGATACAAACTGTAGCCATAATCGCGCAACCAGAGACGCCACCACCTATGCCTCCCAGGGGCGACGGCCCCAACAACATTCCACGGGTAAGATAAAAAAGTCCCTTCAGATCACTGTCTGTCATACAGAAATGTAGATATAAGGTTCTGGTTTAGTCTGGCTGTATCTGTAGGGTCACATTGAGAGAAACACGCTATCTGATAGTAAATGTCACAAAAAAAAAAATATGATTACCATCTGCATTAAAGTCATTAGTTGTTTTAAATACAGAGCACAGAACAACTAATACCAGTAATGTCATAGCGTGACTACTTTGGCATGTTGGGGCACCTTTTAATGCAAATTTTCAAATGTTTCAACTGACAATGAGCCATGACACTATTTGCAAATGGTTCTTCTCCAACCATAGAAGGAGGTGTGGTAGTAGTTTTTGCATAACAAAATAAGGATATATTTTCATAATGAGAAGTGCGTCTCCGTGGGCCACATCGGTTTGGTCTCGTCTACAAATTTGAAGTATATGAATGACTTTCTTTAGCATTTCTGAGATGGTCAAATAAGTTTGTTATATACAGTATGCTGTGCTGTAGGTGCACATAGGGCTGTCGCAGTGAAAGAATTTCCCCCGCAGTGATAATGATGCGATATGCGCTATTATTGCAATTATCTTTTGGGAAATTACTTAATTTATCCTGATTTTAGTGCTGTATAAATAAGCTTTATTGTTAGGCTATGATTAGGTATATTGTTGCTTTTTAAATGACAAAGATGACAGTTTTAAAACTAAATACTTCTTTATTGTTGGATGCAAAACAAAGAAGGTCACTGAGGTGCAGGGTTTTCCTCAGATGAGGCGCTTTGGTTGAGTCTGGTTGCTATGATACGGAATATCAAAATGTCAGCACAAGGTACTTGCTCCAGATGAAGGCACGTAGGAAGAGAGGATGGACCCGCCGGTCTATATTCACTTTTCCTCCATTGTTGTTGTTGTTGTTCACCACTTGTAGCCTACATGTAGGATGTGACGGTTGGTCTTTGCGGAGTTTTACCCAAAGTTGAACATTTTTTCAACTCTTGGGGACCAGAAAAAAGATTAGACTACTGCCGTTTGTAGCAAAGTGTAAAAATGCGGCACTCCCATTGCAAAGAATTAAAAAAAAGAAAAAAAAGCGAACATAGCGGTTGTGGTTGTTGCTTGCCATCTCCTGCGGTTGGCTTGTATTGCAATATTGGGTTATTATGACAGCTCTGGGTGCACATTTGTATTTCCTCTTAGATTGTTTTAAATAGAATCAGAACAGAAAATAAAAGTATATGCTTATAATAGAGGGAGCAAGTCAGAGGCATTCAGTTGTAAGTATTCACTATACAGTGCACTGTAATATCTTAAAAGGCATTGGCCACAAACATAATAATTCTGCACAATTAACATATATAACATAAAGCAGTCATGAGTGGAACGGTAAGAAGGGAAAGTCATGGGATGATTAAGGAGTTTTGGTTTCTCTCTGCAGCTCGTGCCACAGGATGATGTCGTCTGTGTCAGCAAAGAGGCGGTCCAGGACAAAAACGCAGTCAATCTCAAACTCAAGGCCTCCTCCAACTGTGTAAGTTCAGAAAACACCTCCTTCTGTCTGTTTGTCTACCTACTTATATGTGCTATAGAAAAACAGTCTGTCTGTGTGGCAGAACAGAAATAAAAAAAAAGAGAGTGCAGGGGTGCAAAATATTCATGCACATACACAAAGCTACAAACTGTACTAGAAAGGAAAATATTCTCTAGCTTGGTTTTGATGCCATTCCCAGTTGGCTATCAGCTCGCTAAACATAAGCACAGCAGGAAAATCTTCCTTATTTAAGAGGGAGCGACTGTTGATTCTCCAATGCCCATAAATCAGTGAAGCTAGAGAAAAACTGTGTCCATCATTTTTAATGTCTTCTTCTTATGTGGGGAGGAAAGAGAAAAAAGAGATTTCTGTTGTAAGCCAGGGCATGGATTGAGGCATGAGGGCAGAGGGAGGCTGAGCGCAATAGGTGGGCTCACTGCTGCTGTAGAATATGTGATGTATAGAGGCCTGAAGCCACCGTGTGGGTGGTTTTGTGTTTAGAAACACACATTTTTCAGTGTCTCATGATAGCAGCTTTGAGCTCTGCAGGAATCAAAGTGCCGATGTGGAGGTCTGAACCCACTAGATGAGATTTCAGCTCATATAGCCTGAGCAGTAAATGCATTATTGAACATTTAAACAATGCATAAACAGCTGAAAGCAGCACAATATACAACAGGGGGTCCTTGAGTACTCAGACAAAGAGATCAACCATACTCAGACAATCCAAACATATTTCATTGTTTGTTTTGCCTTATTAGCTTATTTTAACCCAATATTTAGCCTTTAGGACTAAGCAGAACTAAAGTGAACTGTTTCAAACCTGCTTGTTTATCATTTTAATCTCATTTGGTTCAACCTGCAATCCTATATTCTATATCCTTAAATACATTATGGATTAAGTTCAGTAATGGCATTTGGTATTCTTGATCTGAGATACTAAGTGAAAGGATGATGTAGTTGTAGTGATATCTCACATCCAGCCAAGTACTGGAGAGACTCATCTAGTGTCTCAATGTATACAATTTTGATGCCATAGCTCAATATTGAGACAAATGTCATAAAAATGTTACACGATTCTTTTATTAGTCATTTTACAACACAGGGTTGCACAATAAAATTGAAGTTGTAGCCGCTGTGCTCCGGTCATGTGACCGGAACTTGGCGTTTCTTCAACAGATTTCACAATGGCTGCCGCGTCATAAACTTTCTCATTTTACAGCTAAACCATGCACTACAATATGATTCAGAAAACATTTGAGGTGAGAAATAGACATTAACGTAAAATAATATTGATTCATATTTGAGCAGCGCGTCCTAGTTTGACCATTTGATCGGAGTTTGCGAGTGATTGACAGCCGGTTCTCATAGACAGCAGCTGGACAGCAGACCTCAGATCAGCTCTTACTGCTTGTTTTCCTCCGGTCTGTGAGATCTTGCAGATGTCGTTAGGAGCACCGGAGGACACAGAGGCACATGATTTTTTTCAGGTTACCTGTCTCATGTATTACTGTCACGATATAACGTTTTATAAAAATAACTTTTTTTTTTTAAATCATATTTGCTCCAATCTCGCCTACTTCAGCTTTAAGTGTCCTTAAGAAATACAGCCATTTCTGAGCTTTCTTTATACAGAGGTCAAATAAAGAGCTTCTTAAGAGCAAGATTTCCAGATAGAGGTCACTGTGTCCTGCCCATAGCTATACACATCTAGCCATCTGTGCACTCCTGAACTGGGATCAAGGGCTCCTACAGTGTGGCAGATTCTGATGTTTGGATCAGATTACATCAGGGAAAAGGCTGTGAACAGAGTTGTGATAGCACTTATCGGATTAAAGACAAAGAAACAGAAGAAGAGGGATTAGAGGTGGAGTGGAAGAGTCAAGGCGATATTGAAGGCAGGTCTTGAGATTTTATAGAGAGCTAATCATTTGGGAATTTAGGATTTGTTCAATTAAACCATTCATATGTTGAAATTAATCATGTTTCAATACTGACTATCTTTTATTTTGATCTCATTGCAGAAAGACACCAAAGTGAAGATTGAAAGTGTTCTGCAGGAGCTGTGTGGCGAAGACTGTAAGCTAGATATCTACCAAGAGGACAACACAGCCGAAATTCTTGTGTCTGGAAAATATGTTGAAGGTCAGTAACGCTCTTGTGGTAATTAGGATTTTTAATTAAGATGAACAAAGCACATTGTTACATCTTATAAGATGACATTCAGTGTTTTTAGCATCTAATGAATAGCCATTATGAAGATACTTTGTAAGTTTTCTAAGTAGCAATAAATTAAAAAAATTATAATAAAAAATATCGTCTCCCTTGCTCCAAACTTTAAAAACTCAAATTTACATTACTGGCAGTTATGATGGATTATGTTTTTAATCACTATATGGTACCGTTTAGTTAGCCTCTCTACTTCCACTTCTCTAAAAATGTCAAAACATATAAAATGTAACAGGAAAAACACGAACAAAAACTTTTTTTTAATTTGCAGATGATGTTGCAGGCATGGCTGACAAGTTCAACAATGACAACATCAAAGATAAGGTACAGTACCACATATATTGTATTATAGAAATACAATACACATGTCTTGTCCTTCTAATAGTATTATGTATTATAGTAGTTGTATGATACTATCAGGCGGCAAACTCCGGCTCTGAGAAGTGAAGTCAATGCCGAAGTGCCTTAAACTTGCATTCTTTCTAACAGCCAGCAGGGGGCGACTCCTCTGGTTGCAAAAAGAAGTCAGATTGTATAGAAGTCTATGAGAAAATGACCCTACTTCTCACTTGATTTATTACCTCAGTAAACATTGTAAACATGAGTTTATGGTCTCAATCGTTAGTTTCAGGTCTTCTTCAATACAGCATGATGTTCATTTAGTAACTTATGATCCCATTTAGAGTCAAATAGACCATAAAGCAGGGGATGCTTTAGGGAGTGACTACCTTGTGATTGACC
Organism: Sebastiscus tertius; assembly: GCA_916701665.1. Classification (NCBI taxonomy): domain Eukaryota; kingdom Metazoa; phylum Chordata; class Actinopteri; order Perciformes; family Sebastidae; genus Sebastiscus; species Sebastiscus tertius. The sequence continues at coordinate 176,981 of CAKAOH010041607.1, forward strand.
GGTCAGTACCACCGCGTTGTCCGGTATAGATGTTGTCCATGTTTTCATCTTAGAACTTTAACCCTTTCACAGTGTGTTTTCAGTTCATGAAAGTTAATTATAACCTTTTTGGTCAACTAAAAGTGTCTTATTCAGTGTTCGGTTGCACTTAGCTCCACCCTTTTGTGTCACTTCTGGTTCCAAAAAACCAAGATGGTGACAGCAAAAATGCCAAACTCAAGGTTTCGAAACCGTAGTCCACAAACTAATGGGTAACATCACAGTGACTACGTCCCCTTCTTATATACAGTCTATTGGTATTATAAATTACTCTGTTCAGTTGGGAACTGAAGAGTCATAATTAAGGTGTGTGACTGCGATTCTCCTCCAAATGCATTATGGTTAAATATCTTTTCTATGGACATGACCAAGGCATGGACCAAGCTGGTACTCAATGTCAAATGTCTAGTCATCATCACACCATGCACTATGAAGGGCCTGTAAAATACACATCCAACAGAAGAGAGCTACATCCTCTAGACTCAGCCACCACAAATTTGCTGGTTGACTCATAATCAAACTAGACGGGGGAATATACTCGGGAGAAGAAAAATACTGCCTGAGTGTGTAGACGTTTCCAAAGGCTTCAAGCTGCCAGGCTGTCAGTTTGTGTGACAAACAAAAAGCCCACAAACAATCCACTTGTCAGCTGCAAAACATTCTTTCTACTACCTAGGGAACAATCTGGGGTTATGGGTGTGCCTGTCACACCCCTCTGTCTCTCTGCATTCAACATACACCACATGTCCCTCTTTATTCCACCTTATACTGAATAATCTTATTGGTAATTTACCAGTGTTTCAGCCAAACAGTCGCTGTTCATTATGCTGTCTGCTCCCTGGCATCTTTTTGTTTTGACACTGCCTTCTAGCCGGAGGAAATCCTGCCAATTCTGTAGGTACATCTCCAAAAACAAAGGCTTTGGGTGGGGTTGTTTCTTTCCTAACTTTCAGTCTCAACAGACAAAAGTAACCAGATAATGAAGATCTCCTTACACCTCAACATATGCATTGTATCTCATGTTTTTTATGTCATGTGTGTCAGATTCAGTCTGTTTGTGTGGTTTGTTAGAGGAACTCTAATTTTGACACACAATGTGAACACCTGACTCATGTTATGTTGTTCTCATCTTTGTTATCAGACTGATGTGAAGGAGGCTGTTCCTCGTTGGGGGAAGAACTCTAAGCTGGTACTGGTTTCCTTGCTGCTGACTGGCCTGTTGCTGGCTGCGCTGCTGGTAGCTGGTTATTACCTCAAGACCCACCGTAAGAACTCCAAAGGAGTCAGACTGGTGAGTAGATTAGAGGAGGAGTGTCACACTCTTAACACCAACTTTTTTTCTACCCTGTATTGCCTTCAGTTCTTAAAGTGTCAGTAAAGGTCTTTGCACACCAAGTCCGTATATTTCGTATGCGTTTTTTTAATCTGTCATCCGATAAAAACGTTACGCGCAGAAACCTTGCACAGTGAGTCTGATGCATTTTATTTTTCTATTCGTTGCGAAACTTTGCAGTACAAGACGAAACTGAATTAATTACGTGGGTGCAACGAATAGTGCTAGTCCCAAACGGGGCTAATGAATGAATGATATTAGCAAGAAGCTATCGTTTAGCTGCCTAGAGCGCAATAACTACCGTCTAATCTTTCGTACATCCTTTGTTTTGCGACCGTCCCCAATGTCAAGCTGTTCTGCAATCACCTGCCACAATTTATCTTTAAATTCCGCTTCTCTGTATTCTTTTATTTCTTTATCGTAAAGTGCTTTGAGCTGGAAGACAAAGTGAATGTTTATCATGCCATTTTGGATGATGACGTTTGCACGGACGGTGACTCTGAGTGGTCAAAAAACCCTCTTTTGCCTTTTGATGGATGCAAAAAACGCAGAAAATTGAACCATCTTCACCGACCTAAGCGAAGATAATTTAGGCCCATGTATAAGATCCAGTTCACTGAGGAAATTGTACAAGCTGACTGTTTATTTGGAAAAAGGCACATAAGGATTTGAGGTCAAACGTATGGTTATCCTCCGGTCAATTGCTCACTCAAGATAGGACATGCTGGACTCGCGTGTCCCTTAACTCAAAGCAGCATTCAGTGCTTTCTGCTTTTTCTACTTCAATCCCCTGCCAGGGGGCTACAGATGGTTTTGGTTGGGGGTTTTTTCACTCTCAAGCTCATGACATCATTTTTAAAAACGTTTACATATGGGGGCACACCCATATGATGGTTTGGATGGAATAGATTGCTGAGCTGCCTTTGTTTGTTGTCTTATTTATTTTATAAGTGTCTGTCACAGGCATCAAATATTATCCTCAAGGTTCTTGCCGTCAGACAAAGCACCTCACCAAATTTAAACAAAGTAATTTACAAAGGGTTCATATTTTTTTAGCTAGAAGCAAAGTAAAACAACAAGCATGCATGCATATCGTTAACCTCCCAACAGTCAAACAACTACCAGAACCCTTCTGGGTGCGCACAGCTGAAACCCATAAACCTCATGAACAAAGAATGCATTTGTTTACTGTTCAACAACGCCCACAAAAAGAAAATCAATTCTCAACCACACACTTTCTTGCTTGTTTGTCATATTTGAACAGTGAAATTAAACTTGTTGGTGTTAAATGTTCATCTTAAACCTGTATGAGCTCTGATGTTAAGTGTTGTCTGTGTGTTTCTCCTTAGGCTGAATCTTTCCAGGTGGATGAGGAGAACCAGGCCAACACCCTGGTGTCTGTAGCCCCCCTTCCCCAGGATCCACTCGACAAGCCGACCGGCAACGGCGAGTCTCCACCGGAAAATGGGACCAACCCCGCCCCCACTACTAACGGACACTCTGCCACCCAGACCCCAGTGGCTGACACGGAGATGTGAATCATGACACCCCTGACCTCCTGTTCTACCCATCACCCACTGGGACACACTACCCACAAACCCCCTCTGCTGCCTCAGAGACTGTCCACACACTGAGACAAATTCAACCAAATACATTCACCTCCCCTCTTCCTCTACTGCACCTCTCGGGACGATGATGACGACGACAACAACAACAACGACGCCTCCCACGATGACGATAATGACAATGCCTGTAATGTGAAAAGTTTGGGAACACTGGCCTTTGCTGGTGTCAAGAGGAGCCTACATACGCTGTGTTTGGGACTGAGACTGCTCAGCGGGGCGCTGACTGGGATTTGTTAGCTGCCCTGATTTCAGTCTAGTTGAAACAATCATTGTAGAATCCCCAAATAATGCCAAATATGTGCTGAAGAAGCAGCCATTGCTCTGTTATTTCAATTCACGATTGTGGTGCAATGAAACCAACGAAGCCAGGCAGTTGAAAGGGGACCAGTTTTGTACTGTTTTAAAAAGGACTGACGCTCACTCGATTGTTTTGTTTTTCTCTTTCTATTTGATTCAGGAAATGTTTGTTTTCGTAGCCTCTCTTTTTGCCTTAACCTTGTTAAGACTGTAATAAAAAAAACTGCCAGGTATTTGCAAAGAAAGTGCTTGTTACTGTTGTTAACCAATCGACATAGTATTAGCAACATGCAAAATAGATAAGATAGCAAGCAGCAAACATGTTATTTGGTTTTTACTGATGAATGAAATAATGCTACCGAGCTATTCATAACATGGAAATGTCAGCTGAAAACTATCAGTATTTGCCTCAGTGCTTTCGACTGATGAGCGTAATGAACAACTGAACCTTGACAACTACTGACCTTTGGTCAAAGTTTAATCGGGATATAGGTTGCAAAGAACATTTCTATTTTTGTGATAGTGTGGTGATGTTCATGATGACATTAGTGTACAGTTTTTGTTGTTGTTGTTTTTTTTTTTAACAAATGCAAACTTCTACTACTCTCACTGCTGTCTCTGGGAATGGTGAAGAGCAGCAGCGTTTTTTAAATTCAGAGAAAAAGGAAAAAACACCAAGTTGCCGAGCTGGTAAACAAAATCACAGCCGTGACATTTCTACACAACATAAAGCAGGTTCAGCATTCCCAAGACCGCCTTTATCTCCTTGTTGATATAAAACATGTTGTTTTTTACATCAGTGGTACATATTTTTTTAGCTTCTCTTTTGAACAACTGGCTGCTTTCATAATGTACTGCATGTGTAAATAAGCCTGCTCTCTCTCTCTCTGTTAGTAGTACCTGTGCCTGACTCATAAACTGTGATTGTTGACAATATCTTTGTGGGTTGTCTTCAGCTTACTTGATTTATGAACAGAAACATTTAAATGCATACATCAAAAATCCTCCACAGCAGGTCCAGTAAGATACTTCTTTCATGCTATAAAATGCATAGCTGTACTCAGGAATGTACAGCATATACAGTCCTACTGCAAGATCTGTGGTCTCTAGTTACTGTACTTAACATCTGTTGTCCACCATCTAAATATATACTGTAGATGGGAAGTACTGCATACTCATTATCTTAAATGACCAGTGAAATAGAACATGTCTGCAGCTGCTTTAAACTATTCATTTCCCCAAAACAATGAACACAATCTATCATGCAAAACAGTAGGCTCTTGTCCCTTGACAATCTAATTACCTAAATTATGATTTATTGCAAGCAAACTATTCTTGATTTAATCTCTACCAAAGGAAAAGACAAAAACACATGAGCTTGTCTCAAAATAGACACTTGAACTTGACACTCGCTCGCAATATTGAATATAAATGACTCATGGTATATGAAGCAACCATCGAAGACGATTTAAAGGAATAATAGAATTTAACACTGACACAATAAAACTATTTCTTCTATGATTACAAAGTTAGATTAGCTGCAACGATCAATCGATTAGTTGTCAACTACTTGATTAATCGGCAACTATTTTGATAATTGAATCATTGGTTTGAGGATTTTTTTAAGAGAATAAAGTCAGAAATTCTCTGACTCCAGCTTCTTAAATGTGAATATTTTCTGGTTTCTTTACTCCTCTATGACAGTAAACTAGATTTTTAGACATTCGAGGACGTTGTCCTGGGCTTTGGGAAACACTGATCGACATTTTCATCATTTTCTGACATTTCATAGATCAAACAACTAATCAATTAATCAAGAAAATAATCAACAGATTAATCGACAATGAAAATATTTGTTGCAGCCCTAGTTTTCAGTCATAGGATGAGTCCAAAATCATTCCCTCATTCACTACTCCCTCACTATCTAGGGAGTTCTATGTAGAGGACTATATAGAAGACGGCATGAGTTCGTTTGCAAAATAAAAATCTTTTGGACACAATTCCGGTCACTTTCTCGGCACCGTTAATTAGGTCATTGCTGTCACACAATTAAAACGTGCCAGATCAACGCTGGCTGGTGGACCATCCATCATAAATACCGATATGCATATTGAGCATATTTTCCCAAATGAATAAATACAAAGTACTTAGTGGCCGTTTTTTTTTTCGTGCTACAACTCATGGATTTGTCTCAACTGCACTGATCTCTCTCCTTTCAACCATCTGCCATTTTTCCTTCAGCGCAATTAGGGATGTCAATTTCAGTTAATTATGCTTTCGATAGCCCGACACCCACTTTTTAAGAAAAGAAAACACAAAATGACATGAAATGCAAGAGGCGCTTTCCTTTTGCTCTGGCACTCCATTGACCCAATGGGCGCCACATTTCGAAGCGCTATATCCATCCAATTTTAATGTTTTGTGTTTTAAATGTCTTGTCTTTTATTTTAGTTTCTGTTGGCTTTGCTGAAGTTTATTGCCACGTTTTGATCAGGTCACGAACCCCCGATCGACCGCCCACCGATCGTTATCAGCTATGTTCTAAATAATTTGAACAGTGGTCTTTATAAAGGCCGAATTGAAACATTGACAGTACTCATTTGTCTGCTTTCTCGCCTGCTGTGTCACTCTGAGAGCGACACAGCTGGACACACAAATGACCAGTGAAACAGAATAAGTCTCTAGCTGCTTTAAACTATTCACTTCACTAAAAACATGCAAAAGCAGTATTGTCTCTTGATCCTCAAAAATCTGATTAACTAAATTATGATTTGTTGCAAGAAAAACTAATCTTGATTTGATCTGACGGTCACTCTCAAAAATGTAATATAAATGACTTATGTTATATGAAGCAAATATCAAAGCCGAATTAAAAGAATAATAGAATGTAACACTGGTACAACTAGAATCACCACTGCAGGGTTGTACACCAGTCAAGATGCAGTTTACATCCATGTCTGTCCAAAATGTCATCACTTCATCATTTTATCGTAAATTATTAGTCAGTTATAGTTTTGTCAGGTCGTCGTGACCTTGACTTTTGACCTCGAAAATCTAATCAGTTCATCCTTGAGTGGATGTTTCTGCCAAATTTGAAGAAATTCCCCCCAGGTGTTCCTGAGATATCGCAATCAAAAGAATGGGTCGAACTGACAGAGACATAATAAAACTCTCTCTTCTATAATTAGAAGGTCAGACTATGTATGACTTTCAGTTGTAGTTTCTAGTGAAATGCAAATCAATATTTTGCCTAAGGAAGAGCAGAACATAGCCTTGTAGTTTGAATGTTCATCATGAAAAAGCAAATCTGGTATTCAAAACATACCATTAGCGACGTGCTTCAGTGAAGTCAGTAGAGTAATGGCTGGCATGTACAGTAGAGGGAGAACACACTCCCAACAAAACCATCTAAAGAGCTCAATGTTCATGCAACATTCTTTTAAACGCTTGTGCAACATTTTACTTCTATTGTCTGAGACATTTATGGAATTGCTCTGATACGATCTTATAACATCAGTGACAAAGAAAGTATTTACTGGATCTGCGCATTACTGGACAGTATATACAGTATGTCCAAATAAAAAATCCTGATGATGCCACAATTGTATATGCAAAGTGGCAGAAAAATACACACGTCTTTACCATAATCTCGTCTTCGGGAATGTTTGGGAATGGCATGAATATTCGCAAACAAATTTAAGGTAATTGATACTTCCCATCAAGTCTTATTTGTGAACATTTGAATGCCCTCGATTTGACTATGATTGGGTGCTTGCTGCTCCTTCAGGTGTAGTAAAACCCTAGACAGGATGAGGCACCTCCACAGAAGGGAACCTCAACATCAAGTCAGTATGAAGAAAAGTGCTCTCAGCTTTCTTATTCTCACATGTCTCTTTGCGGTGGTCGTCTGTGGGTGGAATAGGCTTGTCCCCCAAAAAAAGACATGGTCAGATGCCAGAGAATACTGCAGAGAGCATCACACTGATCTATCGTCAATCAGCAACCAGGTAGAAGATGAATACTTCTTCACAATGGTGGAACCGGAAGACAATGGTTCCGCCTGGATCGGCCTCTTCAAAGACGCTGACGACACGTGGAAGTGGTCGGATGGGAAAAACGCATCATTCTTCAACTGGGCAAGAGTGAAGAACAAGACTGGGGACAAAGGATGTGCGGTGCAAAATCTAAAAGGCTGGCGCAAAAGGAACTGCGAGTGTAAATTAAAATTCTACTGTTTTGATAGCAGGCTGGTTTTGGTGAAGGAAAACAAGACATGGGAGGAGGCGATGGAGCACTGTCGCAGGCAGCACGACGACCTGGTCAGCCTGCCCTTTGAATCGGCTCTGGTTCACACCCTGCAGACTAGCAAGGACGCCCAGACGGACCACGTGTGGATCAGCCTGCGCTACCTGGCTGACGAGTGGCTGTGGGTGAACGGGTACAACGTGAGGTACCAGGCCTGGAGCCAAGGGGAGACGCCGCAGTGCCCCGCCTGGAGTCACCACTGCGGGTCCCTCTCACTGAAGGGACAGAACTGGACCAGCAGGGACTGTGCAGACAAACTCAACTTTGTCTGCCATCAGTGAATGTCTTGATAGATGATAGAGAATGTTCTTGCGCTGCTTGAGCTGTTCTTCATATCCAGTATATCTATGTCTGGGATCTCTGAAATTGTTGTGATGTGAGTTTGATTCAAATGTAACCCCATGTTATGCATGTTTTCAAAAATGTTGTTTTTCCTGTACTGGTCAATTCAATAAGATTTTGGGCTATTTTGCTTCCATAACGTCTTCTTTCAGACTAGTAGAAAGAAAATACACTTTTAGATTTTATTTTACTACTTTGTCTATTTGTGTCTTTAGATTTTTCCTAAATTCACCAAAAGTTAGCATTATATAATGCCTCATTTGCATATTTAAACACAACATTTAAAAACACGTGTAATACAAAAAAAAATATGTCTTAATGTGAGTAATCAACCAGGGAAGTTTCATGGTGATATCTATTAGTTTTTTTTTTTTTGTCCTATTCACCTGTAGTGTCTTGCAAAATGTATACAATTTTACAGTCCATATCTTTAAATGCTGTTTTCTTAACATGAGTTTTTTTCGCATTCTCTGAGCCAGATATCTCCACTTCGGTAGCACTTACATATAACAAACTTTCCAGTTATGTTCCCATAAATTTTTTGAAGGTTTTTATAGAGGAGGTTGTTCATACATTATCTATAGCCTGATTTATAGAACATTTTATTCCTAAAAACATAGCGAAAATTGATTTTTTTATGGCTGTTGACTGTATTTTCTGATTTATGGAGTAATAAAAAGAGGTATCCTAAATTCCCTCTGCAGAGACCTTTGACTCTAATATGTCAACAAAATAAAACATGAATTTGGAACCTGGCTTTATCCAATGTTCACATTTCTGTTATGGACATCTATGCAAATAAGTACATATTTAAATGCAAATATTTAAATTTTAACATTTCAGGAAAAACTTGCAATACAATAAATAATTGTCTTAATGTAAGTAATCAACCGGGGAAGTTTTATGGTGATATCTATTAGTTATTAGTTTTTACCCTATGGGTGTCTCCCCTTAATATAAACAATTAAATAGCTTTATTCTGGGTCATTACCTGCTTATCACTCTTGTTATATATTTCCAATGACATACTCAATTAAAATATTCATGAAAGCCAACTTGTGTTTTTACTTTAAGACATAATGAGTAAAGTAACGCTTAGAAACATCTGCTGACTGGTTGAAATAGAAAATAGTTGGTGTTAAATCTGTATCTTAACAAAAAAACAACAATGTTGTTGCTGTTATTGGCCCAGTGCTAATGCCAGCGAGTGTTTTGGGACAAAAAGGTAATGACCTATGTGCTCCTGAAGATCCAGTCACACAACACATCGTCACAAGGTCGCCTGTCCCTCTGGGTGTGTGGATACTCTGGAGAGGGATTATGTGTATGTGTATGTGTGTGTGTGTGTGTGTGTATGTGTGTGTGTGTGTGTGTGTGTGTGTGCATGCGTGCGTGTGCGTGTGCGTGTGTCCACAGCAAATTAACCACTGCTGTCATTCTAGCTGATGTGACCTTTTTCAACCCTTGTTGTTACTCTCTGACGGCCTATACATGCCTGCAGTAACGGTTCACTTACCAAGCCCACCAGGCCAGAGGTTTCCACTGTCTGTGTGGCCGCTGTAAAGCTGAGTGGGTGCAAAGGTCAGCGCGGTGTTGGCCGATAACAGCTCGGCAGTGACTCTGAACACGGCCGCATCACTCCATCAGTGAAGATTATTCCTATAACAAAAAACATCCCAACATGTGAAATGTCAGTGCTTTTACATCAAATCTCTCATTTCTCACATAATCAAGGCTTTTATAGCCTCCGTGTTCAACTATTCTTGCATAATTAGTTTTCCATTCCTTTGGCATACATATCTTGCTTAAAGGTCCAGTGTGTAGGATCTGGCAGTATCTAGCGTGAGGTGAGGAGATTGCAAGCAGCTGAAGCCTCTCCTGTGTGCCAAGCGTGTTGGAGAAAACATACTTATTAATATTATATTGTATTTCTGCAAATAGATCCCCATAAATGTTAAACACTGGTCCTTTAAAGAAACTTCCACATGCAGACAAGAGGAGCCAATGATCTTACCGCAAACTATGATTAATGGCTGGCCCGCTCTACCACCTGAGCTACAACTCCAAAACTGTCACCACATGGAAATGATCAGCTGAATTTTTCATACAATCCCAAGTATTTAAAAGTGGTAATACCATTGCAAAAATAAATCCTGCTTTTCCTGAGTAAAAGTACAGAAGTAGGCTTTTTTGGGGCGCCCTGGTGACTCACATGGTGGAGCGAGCGCCCTGTGTTCGAATCTGACCTGTGGCCCTTAACTATCACTGTCTCTATCAATTAAAGGCAAAAAGCCCCAAAAATATTCTTAAAAAAAAAAAATAAAAAGTCAGCTATTTTCTGCAAAATGTACTCAGGTCTTCAAAGTAAAAGTACTCATTATCCAGCATGGCCCCTTTCAGATTGATAAATCACCTTACAATAGCCTAAAGGCTACACTATATTATTGGATTATTATTACAGACTCAAACATTTTAGTCAGAGTGGAGTTAACTTCGTTATATATCGTGGATCGTTTAACCTACAACAATACACATTTTATAAGATGGTCATATATGAACCTGAATCAGCAAACCAATAACTAAAGCTGTGACATAATGTAGTTGATGAAAAAGTACCACATTTCCTGAGTAAAAAGTACAACTTTTTTGAGTAAATAAAGTTGCATCAAATGGAAATATTCACAAATAATAGCCTACAAGTATCTACAAATATAAAAAAGGCTTTCCACTGCAGCACGTATGTGCACTGATGCAGGAGGAAAACTAATAGCTTTAACTATTTATGATATCAATATTTCTCAAATATGTGTTTTTATTTATAATATACTTTCTGGTGGGAATATTCCTGAGCAGTTCAAGACCTATTTTAAAACAAATACTCAGGTCCATTCTTACTCAACCCGTCAATCTCTAGATCTTCATCCTCCTAAATTCCTCACTAGCAGAGGTCAATATTCGATTTAGAGTTAGAGGAACCAAATTATGGAGTAGCTTTTCACATCTATCAATAAACTGTTCATCTGTCAAATGTTTCAAAAGACGCTTAAAGGGTCATTTCATTGATGTTTTGTAAATGCTTTTCCCCATGTTGTCCATGTATCTGTTTTTATGGTTTTTTATTTTTTCCCACTCATGATGTTGTTTGGTTACGATTGCCCAGAAGTCTTTATAGAAATTTAAGTCAATATCCTCCTCACAAACACTAACCTTCCACTTTCACGCAACACACTTGTCTTTTTTTAAATATATATATTTACTGTATTGTTATTGTTGTTATTATATATATCTTGTCCTAATTGTTTGTTATCACTATTATGTAATCTATTATTTCTTTATATTAATCTTGTCTCTAGGTGGAGGCTTCAGATAAGCCCAGTGGGTTTTTGCCTCTTCCTGCACTGTATATTATTCATTTATTTATTTTTTGTTTTGTTGTATAGTCTTAAATTGTGCAAAATAAATAAACTATAAACAAACTAATAGTCACTGATGCTTTGACTGCATGGAAAAACAACCTGTGGAAAATCTGATTTGAGTAAAGAAGCAAAACTTGGATCTATGTGCTAATTGTGTTTAGCAAAGCACCAACAGTAAGTACTGTGTCTCCATCTACTGGGAGTCCTGCGTCATTGCAGCTGTGAGGATGCTGTTAAACATTTCCCATCAGTCCCATTGAGAGGCTTATAAATTGAATACTGGTGTTGTTTTACGACACAGAAAGTGACAGTTTGCTTCATGTTTACTTGGTTTACGTCTCAGGAACATTGTTGCTAGACGACTAAACTGACGTTACCTTGTTCTCATTTCAAAAACTGTTAAAGTTGTAACGTCATGTGACCTAAACTACTGTGACAGCTGTGTTTTAAACGTGACAGGTCCACGTTTCACACCGGTTTAGACATACGTGTACTTCCTTGAAAGGCCGGGACAGTTTGTGTGTGTCAAGGGGATGGACACGGGAGGACAAATGCCATAAGTGAGCCAGGCGTCTCTCAGGTGATGACCAGCCAGAACATGAGTGACGTAACGTACCAATTACCGTAAGAGACAGTAAAGTGAGTCACGTCACTTACCGTAAATCACACTCAAGTGGAGCAGTGAGGCAAGACTATTGTGGAAAAGTGAAATTAGTCAATTTATTGCGTTTTCTTGGCTTTTTTTTTTCTCCCATACCAAGAATTAGTTAAGAGTTAAAAAGGAAATAGAGAAACAAAAAATAGCACCATGTTGCCCAATGCATTCTGTGTGCCTTGTCTTTATAGGCCTATATTTCTTCTCAGATGTTGAGAAGGAAGCTAGTTTCTTGAGTCAGAAAATAAGTTAAAGATCCCATATTATGCTAATTTTCAGGTTCATACTTGTATTTTGTGTTTCTACTAGAACATGTTTACATGCTGTAATGTTCAAAAAAAACTTTATTTCCCTCACACTGTCAGCCTGAATATACCTGTATTCACCCTCTGTCTGAAACGCTCCGTTTTAGCGCATTTTGACGAAATTGCAACAGAATTGCGTTGTTAGGCAACAGCTTGGGTCCATGTGTACTTCCTGTCAGCTGATGACATTCACATATACTGCAACAGGAAATAAACTGGGACACATTTACAATATTTACGTTTAAAATTGTATAAAGGGTCTAAATATTGTATATTTGTGACATCACGAATGGGCAAAAAATCCTGACAGCTTGTCTCAAATGCAGAGTTTCTGAATACGGGCTGTGTGTATTTCCCTGTGGATTGAGTGTTCCGACACTTTCACAGTATTTATTTAGGACTTAAGCCTGCTTTATAATAAAAAAACGTGAAAATCACACTTTTTTATAATATGGGACCTTAAAAGACAATAATTAGCTGGTCCTTGTCCTGGTCTTGGCCATAGTCATAGTCAAATGTGACAAATTTTTTAAGTCACTGTAAAAAAAAAAAATTAAAAAAAAAATTAAATTAATTTGACAGGGAAAATACATGAAGGCCTTGTTACACTTAATTAAAGTGCAACCGATGCAGTGTATAGAGGACTTCAAGCCGCAGCTAATTTGCAGACTTTTCCCCTGGCTCGGCTTAAAAAAAGAAAAAGAAAAAATGCATACTACAAACATCATACATAAAATCACATAATACAACATCGTACATTATAATTAATTTGCATAAGTATGTTCCCAATCAGTAATCAGTGATCACAGGTTTGGTTTAGTGTCAGCCAGTGTTTCACTTTTTCATTAAATGTTTTCAGGTCAGATTGTATTTTTATTTACGTTGGTAGGGCGTTCCAAAAATGGATTCCGTTTACTGAAACCGATGACTGACCGAAGGTTGTTTTGCGCTGTGCCACTCTGCAGTTACCATTTGTTAATCCCATAGTGGCTATTCTATTGGTATTCATTTTTGTGACATATGGACAAAGTACAGCTGAGGCATTGAGTAGCTTTAACCCACATTACTGTAACAGAAAATTTGCCACAAAATGACATCCATGCCAAACAACAAACCCTGCAACAATGAAAGAACCTGCTGTAGTAACCTGCAGTATAAAAACAACTAATTGTACCTCCTCACAGTACATAACATAACACCATGTCATAGATATTTATGGAATATGTAGGCCAATGTCTAACAGATTTTGATAATTGAATGGATCATTTTGCATGTAATGGCACAAACCATGAAAGAATGTTTAGATGTTGTGAAGAGGATGACAATGAGTCAACTCATCAGTTTTGATCAGCAAGACATGTGCAAGTGGTTATTGTGCAAATAGATAGACTCTTTTGCACACATGTGCCAAAACTAGTGCAATTTGTTTTAATGAATGAGAAATTCTAATCTGCTGTGAACAACAAACTATATGTTCAGAGATTTGAGCTCATTGTTTTGAAAAAAAATAATCATTCCTATTCGAGAATTGAGCAAAAGCAAATGAGAAAAACTGTGAAATCTATAGGCTACTGCATGTCTGTCTATAATGTCAATTCAGTGACATTATCTTACCCAGATAAGAATAGCCTATGGTGATGCAAAAGGTCATTCAAAGAGCAAAAAGCCACTATACACGCACTCTTCTAAGCCATTTATGAGTGTTACACTGCCATCTGCTGCAACAAAAACAGCATTACAATTTAGGGGATATTTTTTTGTCATGTCACCTCACAAATTGCTGCTGGACATGGATTACAACATATTGTTTACAAAGAACAGCAGACGTGGTGAAGATACTAGACACATAGGGCCATAAAAGTTCCTATTTTAGGATATTTTGTGGATATTATGACACCAAAAAATCACCAGAGGCTACAGCAGGAAGTGAGAAATAATTTACGTATTGACAACAGTAGACACATGTATGCCTATATAAAGGACAGTGGTTCCCAACCTTTTTGACCTTTGACCCATTTAAAATGAAGCAATTAACCCCACATTGGTTGTGAGGAATTCAGCCAAAGGTGATGTTGCGTTTGTCTTATTTAATGGATTTGTAAAAGCATGTAAAGGTGAAAGCATTAAAAATAAAAAAAAACATTATAAAAAAAAAAGTAAACAAAAATAATCAGTATCAGATTTTTTTAAGTTCTTATTATTAATCCCCCAGGTTCCACCTCAGTGAGTCTGCGGTTCCTCCTCTCTAAATCCCTATAAAATGCTATAGACATGTATGCCTATAAAGGACAACCTTTTTGACCTTTGACCCATTTCAAAAATAAAGCAATTAACTCCACATGGGTTGTGTGCAGTTCAGCCAAAGGTGATGTTGCATTTGTCTTATTTAAAGGATTTGTAAAAGCATGTGAAGGTGAAAGTATTTAAAAAAAAAATACAAACATTATAGAAAAGTAAACAAAAATAATGCATTTTCTGTATCACATATATTATTTATATATATATATATTAATCCCCCAGGTTCTACCTCAGTGAGTCTGCAGCTCGCCCTCTCTGAATCCCTATAATA
>CAKAOH010041608.1:0-65146 GCA_916701665.1 Sebastiscus tertius
GTGTGTGAAAATATAATATAATAATAGCAAGATACAGTTTGAATGCTGATATACATCATAGCCTATAATAGTTCTTCTCCATTTGCACACACACATAGAAAAGCTGATCAGCAGGTTGAGGTGTAGCTAAAAGCCATCACACAGACAAAGCTCTCCTTGTTAGGTCAGTCGCACGCTCACACTCTCACACACGCACATGCACACACACACACACACACACACACACACACACACACACACACACACACAGATCTTAGTGTTTGCCAGGAATGAGCTTAGGGTCATTAATCTTGCTTTGCTAAGAGCAAACTGACCAAATTCACCCTCACACACACACTGAGCGTTCATGTATAAACACACACTCGTGTGCACACACACACGGACGTGCACATGACCTGACAGCCACAATAAATAAACTTTTCTCTCTGTTTTAAAATCCCTCCCTCTTGTTTTTCCACTTGTAAAGGAACACTGGAGGGAGGGATCTGTGAAGCTCCTCCCTCCAGGTGTGGTCCCTCATACAGGTGCAACCACATGTGTGTGTGCGTGCATGTGTGTGTATGTTGTGATGCATGAATAAATAGACCCAGACAGGGTGGTGCGTCTCCATTCCACTGGTTTTGTTTTGGACCCGTCATCTTTTGACTGTGTATTTGTTCGTCTGTACGTGTTTGTGTGTTCTGCACAAACAGAAAAACAAATGATTGTTTGGGTGGTGAACAGAACAGGGATTTTATTTTGTACAGTGGAGTGGAGCCACTGCAGTGAACAAGAGGATTTGAAGCCTTTTAGTGATTATGAAGGCAGGGGGTATAGAAGATTAAAATAGTTGTTCCCCTCTTATTGCTGAACTAACTGAACACAAGCTGTTCTTTTCACCACACGTTGTTTGGTTGCTTGTTTCTAACTTATTAAGGCTCTTCATTAGAGCCTGACCGATACATCGGCATGGCTCATATTATTCACTGATCACAGATCTGTTGTATCGGCTCGGGATGTCACGATGCCAGACATTTAGTGGTCGATAGTAATACCAGTGAACTTCCACGATTCCTGAAACCCAATTTGATACCAAAAACAAAACAATAAATTCATCTACTTCAACATACACTCCTTTATTACCGTTTGTATACAGATTTTTGCAAATTTATTATAAATCCCCGATGATCCGCATCATGTTTCTCGCCAAAAACTACATTTTACAAGATTACATTTGTACATGCCATGATAACGTTATAAATTAACTTCTCCCAATACACTTTTTTACTGAACTTGAATGCATCATAATGTAACTCAGTGCAACCTCCGTTAACGTTAGCTGTTAGCTCTGTTATTTAGCCAAGCAGGGCTGTGCTGCCCACCAGCTATAGGGGACGGAAGCAAAAATGATATTAAAAAGAAACGTAGCCATTCATTAATTGATAAAATGTGACATAAATTGATATTTCTGTTTTAATTTGCTTCTGTTTTTATTTATCTGTGTATTAATTCCCCTATTCATTTACTGTTCTGTTTAATTTGACTTTTTATTTATTTATGTATTTGTTTTTTTTATTAATTTTTAAATTTATGTATTTTTACATTTATTTTATATTTATTTTTAAATGTGTGTATTTATTCATGTACATATGCATTTATTTATTTATTTCTGCTTGATTTTCCCTTTGCATTTCACCCCTAACTTATTTACCCTTATTTATCTATTTCTTTATTCTTTCCTTACCTACGGTACCTGTGGTAATGTAGAAAAATGAGTACCGTCATATTTTCAGAATTTTGGCATTGACTTGGTACCGAACATCGGTTCTCGTGACATCCTTAGAATCAGCGTATATACTGTATATCGGCCAACAGGCAGTGGTTGGAACAAGTATTCAAATCATTTACTAGGTAAATTAATATAGTATTAATATGTAAGAGGTACTTTAATGTTGTAGTTGGTACACGTGGAGCTAACATTAACTGCTACTACTCACTATTGCCCTAAAAAGTCAGTAAATGCATTGATATGGCTGTATGCTTCATTTACATCTTAGAACTGGAAAGAGGACAGGAGATAATAAAGACGAAAAATGAGAGAAGGAATTGTCTTTTTTCAGTGGAATAAATTTGTGGTTGTGTGTCCATGGGTAGATGGATCAGAGTGGGAGGGAAAAAGTAGGAAGAGAGAGGCTAAGAGGACATTTTCTCATCACTGGGAGAGAAAATGAAAGTGGATGGGAATGGAGGAGGAAGATGAGAAACAAGGGCAGGAAGTCAAGACGAGCTGTCATGTCCTGTAGACCGATGGCAGCCTGAGAGGAGGAGATGAAAAGAGGAGTTTTTTTTCCTTCCCTATATCTGTCTCCCCTCCCTCCCCTCTCTCTCTCTCTCTCTCTCTCTCTCTCTCTAGCTGTGTGACCCGCTCTGTCTCTCCCTTTGGGTTTAATCAAGCAGACAGTTGGTTCGACCCGGTCCGGGGGGGATTCATCATCAGCAGGCATTAATCTGTGTGACAGGGGCTTATTAGATGAGAGCGACCACCCCTGCTGGCTTGCACAGTGGATGGAGCCGGCGCTGACAGAGAGGTGGCTGAGGGGAAAGTCACAGTGTAGGGAGGGCAGAGGGAAGAACTTTAAGAAACTACCTATTACCTCAGAGGAAAATGAAAGTGACCGAAAGAATTCATTTTTATTTACTTTGACAGCAGAAGGTCAATTGTGGAGGCCGGTGCTGTCCATGTTAATATCATTACACTGCTCTGCTCTGTGTGTGAGCGAGAGACATGCACTTAATACACATCCTGTATTATAAAGTGTGTACACATGTTGTTGTGTGTGTGTGTCTCTGCTCCCCACACACTCTCCTCACACATGACTTCTTTAGTGCCGATTACGTAATGACACAGCAGCTCCGCAGAGTTTTTTGTTCCAGCACAGTGTCTCCTCGGGCTAAGGGAGGACGTAATGAGACTCATCCTTTCAATACTTTATAAAGTCCCGGCTGCACTTTTAGTGAGTTCCTTTCACTCGTCTGGAGTTACGGCTTGTAGTTTTGCTGCAGAAGGAAGCTGAAGGCGACGTAAATCACCGCTGTTGTGATGCCGCGCCGTGCTGACTCACGCTTTCTTTGTGCAAACGAAGCAGATCAGAGAAGGAGCATCTGTGGCACCTAGTGACAGCAGGGAAAACAGGTTAATGAGCAGTGCAACATGCTGGTCAATATCCTGCTATCCTGCAGCATGCTTATATTCCATTCAATGAGCTATAGTCTAGGCATAATCTCATTCTCCCTGGGGACAGGAAGGATATTTCAAAATCCCATTTTTGCTTTTTTTATAGTTTCTGTTTAATTTACTCACTGACAAATCTCTCTTGTCGTCTTGTTCCAGCTGCCACAATCCACACGCTCAGTTTATGGAAATGCTCCTCTGGTTGCCTTCTATTGTTACAGATTCACAAGCAGTAGGGAGTGCTTTGTGGACTTTTTTTTTGCGTGCAAAGCAAACATTTGATTAAATGATTTCTTGCTGTAAAAACACACAAGAGGAGTTCGTCATGTTTTGTCCTGCTCCCAGCGTCTACAGTCTTCCTCTCAGGCTGTTCACGGCTCCAATAATCTGAACATCCGTACTACAGTGCATACTAATTCTTAACAGGTTCTGAGTGTGTTTAAACTGAAAACCGTTTGTATGCATGCTAAAAACATTGTTATTGAGGGTGGCGATGAAGAGTATCCCACAATGCAATGCACAAAACGAAATGAAGGAGCTTCTCACAGCTGGAAAATATTAAAGCTGTAAAAACAACCCTAAGGGCACAACGAATGTCTGCTGAATATTTGGACATAATTTCCTGTATGATTCCTTTTATACTACCTGCTAAAAACAGTACACTATAAAGATTAGTATACAGCATATGCTGTATATAATTACAGTAGTAGTATACATGTATATGTATATTGGGACACAGCCTCAGATTATTGGTTTGTTTGGGTTCTACACAGCCTGAGAGGAGGACTGCAGACACTACTCAGGGCAGAAAGACAACCTCCCCTGCATGTATTTTTGAGAAAGAAATCATTTCATCAATTTTTCATTTATTTAGGCCACTATCTGATATTTTCCTGACATAAACTAGAATTGCATATCAATTAAAGATAAGGCAGTAAAGGACAGAGATACAACGTTTTGTATCATCAGATCTCCATCAGTGAAACTAAATGTGATTTTAAGTGTGCATTATTATAGAGAGCACAATATCATCATAATGTGTTGGTATATTATTGTATGTAAAGTCACACCCTTGACAACCTTATTAACTGAACAAACTTGCAATTTCGGCGCAGCCTTTCTCCAACCATTACCAATACATTGATGTCATTTATGGGAATAAATCACTGATCTCTTTCTGAAGGTGTTTTACGGAGTTCATGAGGGTGGTGCACAGGAAAAGGAGGTCAAACACAACGGCAGAAATTCTGTCAGTCACCAGGCGGTTAGGAGGAAACACGTGGAGGATGTTGCCACTGTAGAAGTTGCATTCCAGGAAAAGACTCAGGCTAATGCAATAAGCTACCTTACACCAGGCTACAGTACGGCTGTAGGCTCCCTCTTCCTCTCTCTCTTCCTTGTTTCTTGGCACTGCAACAAGCTGGCAGGTTGTGGCTGATGATTGACCCCCCTCCGAGCTGACCCAATTTTACTGTTTTACATCACACAGCCGCACATACACATTATTCAGTTGTAGAGCAGGTCCTGCAGGTGTGTGTGTGTGTGATTGGCAGGAAAGAGTGAGGGGGCGGAGAGCTCCTGGGGATACTGATGCTCCATAACAGCCTAAAGGCAAGTGTGCAGTATGTATGAGGGTGTGTCTCCTATAGTATAGTGAATGTCAACGTATTTGTGTGTATGTATGTCATACTAAATAAGCAGAGATAGTCCAAATTTAGATTTTGACTTTAAAATCTGATTTTAAAAATAGAATTTGCAATGCCACTATTTTGTAGTTTAACTTATTTCTCTTTTACTTACCTAGAGGGACTCTGGTGCATAAGCAGCAGCTCATTTGTGTTTTCTCCCCATTGTTCTCTCTTTTCTCCTTCGTATTACACAAAGCTGTGCTCATCCCAAGAGGACCTCATGTAGTCTAAAAGCCTCATTTAGTCTAAAACTGGTCATTGTCTTCTTGTAACAGGAAACACAACAACTTTTGGGTGCATCAGGACACTGAAATGTTTAAACCAATGAGCTTCTTTAAAAAAACACTCATCCTAATCCATCATTAGCTGCTGTGTTTCCATTCAGTTGTCAAGCAAATTTTAGCAAATGGTTTAAACGGCGCAAAAAAAGAAATGCCAATTAGGCGCGTTTCAACTGATTTGGCGTTTCCATATCACATTTAGTGCATCAATTGTTTTTTGAAAAAGCGAGCGTAAAAACTTTTTTCCGCAACTGAGGAAGTTCTATCGAATTTTTGTCGCTTCCAAACAGCTTTCCAAATGCAATACTTGGAAAATGTGCATACAAATATGTGAATGGAAACACGGTTATTGAGGCTCGATGACTTTCATTTGTGTGTTTGAGTGCGTGACCTTAAACACATTGACACTCCTGCACTATTATGAAGCTTCACAGAAGAACCAGATCGAATGAGTTACAAGAGAAGCATTAAAGAGCGGCCAAACTTGTTTCCTTCTCTCAACCTGAGAAGATCAGTTTACTGCAAGTCTACAGGCTGTTTCCACTAAATTTACTGGCAATGGTGTCTTTCAAGAGAACTGGCAATTACTTAATCTGTGCCAAGTTTTATATTACATCTTTGGAACCAAGGTGCTCTTTGCTGTGATTTCTTTGCATCTTACTTTACTTCAACTGTAATGACATGTCAGTCAGACAGAGCAGTCAGTACAGAGGTGAACTGTTCCTTGCTTTTGGGTCTGTTTTTCTGGGACATTTCCACAGATAATGTGATTAATAAACTTAACCAAAACCTTAAACTTCTGCTTTCTGACCTGTTTCTGAAGCCGGGAGGCCATCTGTTCTTCAGATTTAGTTCTACTTCCTGTTGCCATGAGGAACTAATCCAACGCTTAACACCTGCAGATCTTGGTGTGTTTCCTTGTTCGTATTTATGAACATAAACATCAGAGTGGAGTTCATAAAGCATCGCAGAAAAACACACATTTACATACACACAGATTTTGCATAAACCCATGTGAGTGCTTTTCCCGCACTACCCAAAACAGTGTGCAAGTGTGTGTGTGTGTGTGTGTGTGTGTGTGTGTGTGTGTGTGTCTCCATTGTATTGGAGATGGGGTCAGGAAGGAAAGCCCCGCCTCTTTATTTCCCCTTGTCGCCCAGAGTGACGATGACGTCACAGGTGAGCCTGGAGCTGCGGGGCATCGTGGGAAATGACCTTTAGACCTCGGCACACAAAGATGCACGCAGGCGCACTCGCAAACAGTGTGTGTGTGTGTGTGTGTGTGTGTGTGTACTGTGTGACCCGAGAGAGGTAGAAAAAGAGAGGGAGATATATGGATTCAGGTTAGGGGGGCTGGACTGGTGGGACTGGGAATCTCATCTCCAGACGCAGGAATATTCTACCCATGTCAGCAATTTGTCACTATGTGTGTGTGTGTGTGTGTTGAGAAGGGGCTGGGGGATAGATAAATGGATTGAGGCAACCCCTCTGACATGATTAACGACTAGACATACTGTGTTTATTCTTGTGTGTGTGTGTGTGTGTGTGTGTGTTGATGCCAACCTCAATCTGTGCATGTCAGGATGCTATTAGCATTAATCGAAGCTCATGAAAACAAACTGTGCTGCTGCTGTGCACAGTAAGCAACATCGACTGTGCATCAGCTGTAACTGAGCTTCTTAGTGTGTAGCTACAGTAAGCTACATGATGAATATACACTGAGCAAAAAATGTGCATGAAAAATGGCCTGTATTGTCTCCAACATTTGCAACCTCTATCGATCATACAGTGATCCTTTAGCCTGTAACCAGAATGGTATCAACATAGCATCACAAAGCCTGTATTATAGTGTAGTAGAGTACATATTGGTACAGTATATACACTTCTAATATTGGCATTAGTGACCTTACTTGTCGTCCACAATTTCATCTGTTAAAGGTGATGACGGTTTGTTCTACTTAAAGGAGACATAACATGAAATCCATTTGGGTATTAAGAGTGCGTACCAGCCCACACACTGTGAAATAAGACAACCCAGTCAGTTTTTTGTGGGCTGCCTAGATCAGAAAACATGTGATTCAGCTTTCCAAAGGTGCACCATCTTTTTCACAAGCCAATCAGAGCAGACTAGGCTTTTTCTGGAGCGGGTCTTAAAGAGACAGGCGCTAAAACGGAGCGTTTCAGACAGATTGTGAATACAGGTATATTCAGACAGACAGGATGAGAAAAATAATGTGTTTTTTGAACATTGAAGCATGTAAACATGTTCTAGTAGAATCCCTAAATACAAGTATGAACCTGGAAATGAGCATGATATGTCCCCTTTAAACAGTATGAGTTAGGGCTGCGTGTTGAGACTCATGGTTCGTGTCCGCAGGATCCGTCCTTTCCACACTTCCCAGTCATCGTCTATGTAAGCAGCCTTGCAATGCATTCTAGTAGCGTGGCGGCGCGATTCGAGAAATGGAGTGTCACGATGCCCGCTCCTCATTTGCATAAAATTGAGGGCTAGTCTACTCTTTGCAAATCACTGGCGTCCGACACGACTCGCCGCCTCTCTAAACTCTCTAGAAACTTTTAAACTAAGCCTTGTTGATCCAAAATAAAGACAGATTCAGCAACTGCATGGATTCATTCTTGCCTCAAATGTTTTTAGAAACACACTTTGGTGAACTATTTACTTGAAATAAGAGAAGAAAGTTTCCAAACGAGCCTCCATATTGTCATATCAGGAGGGGAGAGCCTTGTGTCTAGTGACAGCCCACCAAGCGTTCAATGCTTTGAAGCGGCGCGTCCCCTCGCGATTAAAAACGCCCCTGTGGACACGTACCATCAATGTCCAAAACAGTTTCAAAGTTTCAAAAACTGTCAAAAGTTGGCGTTGAATTATCTGTCATATTCTTGCTATCTTTGTTTATGCTTTGATCAGGCAGTTCTCTTTGAAATCATATTTCTTTTGCTAATTTTCCACTAGGTTTTATTCAGGCACATTTCTTGTGGAATAGCTAGTGTTCAACATGAAATACTGGTGCATTTGATAAGTTAAATCTTCAGAGATATGCAGCACTATATATGTGTGTAATTCTAACTGAAACTGATATAACCTGCCTCTTAAATCCCATAAATTCTCAAATGACCTTAATTGCAGATAGAACCAGACCTTATCATAAGGGACATGTTTTTATTTCCAATTTCCCTTGTTCCTCGTTAACTTTCTCCACATTTACATGCAGTTCTCATAAATTCAGGATAATATTTATGGAACACAAATTGCTTCAGTACAACAGTCATGTCTTGCAAAGAATTCCCTTTAATCGTAGACTTCTAGTGCAAAAACAAAATGCACTTTCACTGACGGTAATTGATGGCAGCAAGTGAAAAAAGACTGGAATAAATTAGTCAATGAAAGATTTAAATACATGCACTGACAGCAGCGCAGGCTAAGGAAGTGTATTTTTGGGGGATAACATACAATACTTAAAATGCCTCATGTCATCAAAGAGCATGCAGAGGAAGATTTGAGCATGAAGCTATCAGGTTGTATACAGGGTGTGGGTGTGGGGGAGGGAAATAGCTTATGGGTAATGCAGTCTTCAGGGATACAGCATGCCTGCTCTTTAGGTGAGACCCACCATCCCTCTAATGTGAGTGCATTATGTGTGTAGCCTCGATCCTCCTCACTTCCTCTCAGCAGATGATATTTTCTAAATGTCAAACCTGCATTATCTTGTCCCTGCAGGCAACTATAGGATGTATTTAGTCTAATGTATGTGTGTGTGTGTGTGTGTGTGTGTGTGTGTCACATCAGTATCTCCCATAGCAGAGAAGGTAAAAGCAGACGTGTGCTAAAGGGCGTCAGAGACAACCAGCTGAGTGTCGGTGGTATTTCCCAGCTCTCACTGTCACATTCTTGTCTCGAACTTACAAACATTTATCCAAGACTGAAAAGGGAGCGTGTGCAGTGCTCACAGGCAGTACACGAAGCTCCCGTTACTCTCTTCATCCCACATGTGGGAGTGGAGAGTATTGATTTCCGGTCAGGCATTCATCATATGAGAGAGAGAGAGATAATGTTATTGATTCATGGAATTACTGGGTTGTATAATGCCTTTGAATTTTGATCATGTTTGACTTTAAGTTTCAGCTCCATGTTGACTGAAATACACACAACTTTTACTGTAGCTGCATCCTTTGGTTTTAGTCAGAATAGATGCAAATTACAACTGCAAGGTGTTTCACGCTCCAGTTTCTATAAAGGGATGCATATTTGGTTCAAATATTTATAGCAAAAAAAGCTACAAGAAACTCTGCAAGATAATTTATACAGGCGCTTTGGAGCTATAACAAAGATGTTTTCAGTGATTAATCTCCATTAGTCAGAAAGTTAGAAAATAGTGAAATAAGCCCATCTCAAATGTCTACATTGTTTAGCAAAATAATGCAATCGCAGTAAAACATTTAAAGTAACAAGACTCGGTCAAAACCGAGTATATGTCTGGACCGTGTATGGTCAGTCGGTGAACGCACCCGATTGGTCCCTGGTTTTCAGCTCGGCGTTTCAAACAGGAAACAACATGGCGGCCTGCTCGTAAACTTTCCGTTGTTCCGTCTAAACAATCCACCAAAATCTACTTCTGAAGACATTTTAAGAGAGAAATAGAATATGCCACTGCTGAATCTGGTTTCATTTTAGAACTACCGTAAAACTTAATTTAAGAGCCGAGCCCTAATTAGACGCAGAGTCCATTTTACTCGCCGGTGTGGCGACACGTTTTGACAAATAAACACAGGTCTCAATTAAACGGTGGGTAACTTCTGTCAATATGGACGTGTTACACATCGTTAGATCAGTTAGACTCTCCACATTTCAATCGTCCAGTTCATTTCAGGGAAACCAGGAGCACTAGAATAAAATTCATTTAGTTTTATGCTGCTGTTGACTGCTGACCGCCCCGTTAGCTGCGTGCCTCTCTTTCAGGGTTTACACTAGACTTTAATTTTGATGGCCATTTTCCAGATTCTGTCTGTATGGAACAACTACAAGACATTTGTTTTTAGTAGCCATATAATAGCCGACATTTGACATAACTAGAAAATAATTTATATGAAGTAGCGGTGTAGAAAATAAAATAATAGGCTCGTCGGTCTGATTTCCACATTCATCAAATCCTAAATAGTGTTGTGTGGCTCATAGGGCTGCAGCCTACCGAATAGTTAGAAGCTTCATTCATAACTAGATCGCCTAGTTTCACAGCTCAGTCTAAGTTTCGTGAGCCGGACGCGTCGCGCTGGACGGGCTCATTTGCATTAAGGACTGTTCCCGCCTTTTCATTTTGAAAGAGCAATGGCCAATGAGGAAACTCCCACACTCGGCCAACCATCATGTAACTTCATCACTCAGTGACAGACTTTTGGCCCTCCGTGGTCCAACCAACAACATCTAACCTAAGCCTGTGGTACACAAACACATCAACATCAGCGTTGGCTTTTGTTGTCGTAGCAGACGTATTGTCCCCTTCCACTTACTTCACCACCTTCAGGCTTTAGGGATCCTGCTTTCCTGCTCCAGGCTGGTGGCAATTTGAGGTTGACATCTAATCAAGATGAGTGACAGGTATCTTCCTCTGCAGGGATTCATGTAAACTAAACTTAATACTTACAGCACAAAAACAGTCCAAGTAACTCAATCCACCACTGGTTTCCTGTTATCTGTGAGTGTGAGAAGCTGGGGTGACAACATTTCCTAGAAGTATAACTCTTGTTGTCAACTTAATTAAAAAGAAAAGTGAAGCCTCCAACAGGCCGTAGAGTTGCAGAACAGTGGCTGCGAGCTGGCTGAACTCCGTCTCACCCTTCGTCCTGCCTCACTTTCAATGTTTCATATAAACAATCTGCCTCACCCTTTCACTCCCTCACTCCCTTACTCCCTCCTCTGTGTTCAAACGCTCTAACCGCCCCTTTAATATCACCAACCGGAGTTCAGGAAAACACCGTGCTTCATGTTTAATGTTTCAGCAGAACTTAATGGTGTGTGCACGCCCAACGTGTGTGTTTACCCATTTGTTTGAGATTCCTGCTGTGTGTGTGTGTGTGTGTGTGTGTGTGTGTGTGTGTGTGTGTGTGTGTGTGTGTGTGTGTGTGTGTGTGTGTGTGTGTGTGTGTGTGTCACTGACAGGGCAGTGAATCAGCACAGGAACTTCAGCCATGTGGAAATAACACACATCATTTATTTAGCGTGAACTGTCCCTGTGTGTGTCTGTGTGTGTGTTAGTATGCGGTACTACAAGGCCCGCTAGCTCTCATCACTGTGTTTAAACTGTGTATAACGTGTATTTATAGTGTGTGTGTGTGTGTGTGTGTGTGTGTGTGTGTTTGTGTGTGTGTGTTTTGTAAGAATAGGTTGCTTTCTCACCTGTCTAAGGTTACCTTCTTTAGAAGATGATGGCTTAACAAAGAAATTGTCCTGCACCAGCGTTCCCAGCTATACACAAAGAGATGGTTGACAGCACAATAATCTAATAATCATTCTGACGCACGCACACACAGACACGCACACACAGAGGCCTCCATATCACCATTTTTGATACACATCAATAACAGTAACTTCCCATAGATTTTAGACCATAGGCATACACCTGTCCCCCTCCCCTCATGCAGTATATTTCTTAAAGGAACAGTGTGTAACATTTCCGGGGATCTATTAGCAGAAACGGAATATAATATTCATAACTATTAGGGATGTGACGGTGAGAAAATTTCCCCCCGGTTAATAAACTTGCACCAGTGTTACCAATCTGCAACCACACCACTAGATAACGCCAAATCCTACACACTGAACCTTTAAAAAAATGTACTTAAATGATTATTCAACTTTCAAAAATAGTTGAGGATTTCATTTAATTTCAGCTCAAACTTTTGATAAACACAAAATGACTAATATTAGACACGTCTAAAGTCTTTCATATGATTATGATCGTACTGATGGAGGAGCCTTTGGCAGACAGTGAATGAGTAAAGCCTACTGTACATGTATGTGGTAGACACATTTGAGGGCGTTCATCCCTTGTGACTCTGCAGTGATCTATTGTTTGTGACACATAATCACAAACACACACCCTGATCTCGTTTCACAAATGTTTTATTCATGCTTGTGTGTGTGTGTGTGTGTATGAGGTGTGGCTCTTAGGTCATTCAGCTCAACAACGGGCCCGAGGTTGACAAAGGTTTGGGGTCAGAGATTCATAACTTGAGCACACAAACCCACACTAATTATCATCAAATACTTGTTTTCCTCTCAGACATGAAAGTATATTTGTTTTGCTCTCCAAAATGGCTCCTGGTTGATGACTTTTTGCTTAAGCCCGAGGGATTATGTGACTAGGTCTGAGTTTAATAACATCTGGGCTCATGAAAATCCACCAAAAATTTAATTTCAAAAGAGCATCGACGTCCAACCAAATTACAGGCTGCGTTTCATTCATTTCCTGGAAAGTTGGCATTTTAGAAATGCCACGTTTTCATCCAAGATATACACGGGTAGGATTCACTTCCAAACAATCTGCATCATGTCTGTCACCTGTAACATCCATCATCCGGTTGGTGGTGATTGATAATTTGTAATTATTTCCCCATCTGTGTTTGGATTCAGCTCGCCCAGATGAATAAGACTTAAAAAGAGACTGATGTCTGAACCAGAGGCGCTCGGCGCTCCATGTGCTCTTTCGGTTTGCTCTCTTTGCCTGCAGGACAGATAAAGCTATCAGCTCTGCAGACACACAGAGGACCTCAGCGGCCATTTCACAAGAACAGAGCACTTAACCCATCGACCTTTACTGCTATACATCACCTCAGACACACACACACGCTGAACCACGGCAGCCACTCCTATCAAAGTGGGCTCAGAAAATGCAACGCTATATATGTCCACCTTGCACTTTCCATCTCTCCCTCCCTCTGTCTCTCTCTATCTCAGGTCAGTGAGTTCTTACCTTATTGCTCCGTTCATACAGAGAGAGAAGGACTGCTATCAACGCAACACAGCAGGAGATCCATTAAGTCTTTATTGGTTTCAAACAGGTTTTCATCGTGATCAATACGGACATGCAGGAGAAATGCTGAAAGAAGAAATGATTTGTTTCTCAAATCAGATTTTTAAGACGGACCGTCCATATTGTTATTTGTAAGTGGTCAGATCGGATTTGACCAACCTATCTGCATGGGTTTCCGTGGTAACGTTGTAGGCTTCAGTAACTACATAGCTACGCTGGTGATGCTGATTTCCAAAGCGGAAGAAATGAGAAATGGAGGTCGCCCGTCATTTCGCCCTCCAAACAATCGCGCTGTCAAGTTGAGTGCAGAACTTATTTTGCCATCTGTCCACTAAGGCTGGGATGATTCACCTATCTCCTGATTCGATACTATCACGATACTTGAGTGCGATTTTGAAATATTACGATTCAATATTACGATTTATTGCGATATTTGTTAACCTTTTTAACACTAGACCATGGGAAAACGTTGAATCATACACTTCTAGGGACTTTTACTTTGGGAAATAGCTAAATGAATACAGTAAAATGTTTTGATTTTCAACATGTATGTATTGTATTCAGCATCTCATATAGTCAGAGATGTCCTGAAGTTAAATATATCAGTTGTTCGTCAAAAATAAAAAGGCGACACATGGGTGAATCAATTTTTTTCCCCACCCCTACTGTCCACAGACAGTTGCGTTGCGAGTGCCGCAAAAGACACCTTGAAATCTGATTTGAGCGGCCGGACTGAGGCGCGGAATCGCATTTCAAATCACCTCCAAATGTGGTTTGGATCCGATTTGCTAAAATCACATTTCACGTGTTTTTTTTTGCGCTCCAGTCTTTCTAAAAATCAATCTGGATACAACCTGGATATGCCAAAAAGCTGATTTGGACTGGCAGTCTGAACAAGGCCGTAGTCTCCTAATAGTCTTCATTGCGGGCCTGTTTCATCGGATTGCTATATGTTGTCAGTTGCTCATATTGGTACCAAAGAGAGACATTTTGGCACAATCCCAAGACCTTTTCTGTTGGAGGTGCAGATGGCTTTTTCGTGTTTTCTCTTCACTCTACCTGGACTCTCCATTCACTCTCTCCATCTCCCCCATTTCCTTCCTGTCGCTCTGTCCCTCCTTTCACGTTTTATAGTACCTTTTATTTATTCACATTCCCCAATGCCTCTTCCTCTCTTTCCCTCTCTCCCTCTCTCTTTCTCCCCCCTGTGGAGTTCCTCTCGTGTGATTCAGTGCTATGCTAAATAACTTCTAAATCTGCACTCATACTCAGAGTGGGAGACACCTGGCATTAACATGCGTCTTGGGTGAGTGAGGCAGTGAACTGCTAACAAATGCAATTTGAAGGTGCATCAAAACAAACTGTGATGCAGCTGACCTTGCTAAAGCAGCCAAGTACAGCGGGAAAGACGGATAGCAGCCAAAAAGAGGAGGAAAAGAGGAGAGGAAGTGCTGGAATTCTGTATTTCCACGAGGAAGCATCTCTCTCTCTCTCCCTCTTTTTCCTCTCTGTTTTGGAAACTTTCCATGTTTTCATCATATTGTTTGGCGAGACTGGTTTCTGTGCAGCTGCAAGGTCATCGTCCTCCCTCTACCACCACACACACACACACACACACACAATGATACTGATTCCAGTGTTATCAGCTGCTGTGGCGCTCAAAGTGTGTGAAAGGATCAGACTGCATGGAGAGAGGGGTCGCAGGTCAAAGAGGGTGCCGTGTTTGTGTCAGTGTCTGGTGAGAACTACTCGAGCGGAACCTCAAATATAAATACGCCGACAGCCACATGGTGAGGTGTGTGTTTGTATGGTTTTAGCACCGACATTCACTAGTGAGTTTGTGGCTCCGTAGTGCAGGAAGAGGTTATTTCAGTAATGTGAGACAGAGAGACACAGAGAGCATTTAGAGACGCTTGTGTCTCGGTGACAATGCGTCCGTTGTTCTTTACACTGAAAGGAGAGTAACGGAGAGAACCAGGCTGAAGAGGCAGGCGCTGAGAGCATCTCTCCCCACTCAGGATGAGCCATTCTGGGGACAAAGAGTTCCAGCAGAGCCTCCTGGATCTACGAAGAGCACCGACTACTGTTCCTGGAGCAAGTCCAGGAAAGAGAGAAAGATTTACTTTTATGATAGAGTTTTAACAGACTGTTGAGGGTTATTCATTTAAGTGTTTTGGCGTACACACAGCTCCCCTCACACTCATCCCCTCAGGGTTAGTCAGTAGTCAGTGGTTAAATGTTGGCAGCTTTGATGTCTGGTCTCTGTCAGTGGCCAAACTCTGTTCAACACACTGGCCACTTTGTTCCGTTGTGGAGAATAGACACGACCCCAGACATCATGAACACAATGGGTGTTTTTGAGGAAGCGTGGAGATGTGTTGCTTTCAACACTTCCATCGGCTTTTAAAGAGGTGATTTTTTTACTGCTCAGTATCGCACGAAGTACAGTAGTGCGAGCAATATGTAGAAAATCTGTTCACACATACAAACCGAGAGTAGCGGGCTCTTTCTTCCCTCTCACAAGCCGGAAGCAGCGACAGTTCAATACATGTTTTCCCTCTTATCTGTAGTGCTGTTTATCAGTCGAGATTGTTTTGGTGTGAGTTGCTGATATCAGCTATAGAGATATCTGCCTTCTCTTGAATATAATGGAACTAGAGGCTTGTGGTGCTCAAAGTGCCAAAAAAGTACAATCCTGACTCGATTACTCTAGATAATAAACACCTTTTAGTGAGCAGCTTCATGTAGGAACTATTTTCTTTCTACCGAACTACACCGGGAAACCGGAATATGTAATAATGAAGTATAAATCCCAAAATAGCCAATGAAATAAGGAATAATCCCACAACATTATTCATTATTCATATTCAACATTAATTATGTAAAGGATAATGTACAGCGAGCCGGTCATTGTTGTGAAAGAATTTCTTCACAAACACAAATTCTTACACAACAATGACCGGCTAGCTGTACATTATCCCGCTTATTACACAGCTACTTACTGAAGAAATCAATATTTTGACATAAAATAGTCTGCCAGAGCCCGACATCAGAGCTGCGCCCATAGCAACGGTCTGTTATACATAGCAACGGCCTGTTATAGGTCTGTTACACATAACAACGGCCTGTTATAGGCCTGTTATTCATAGCAACGGCCTGTAATACATAGCAACGTCCTGTTATAGGTCTGTTATTCATAGCATCGGCCTGTTATAGGTCTGTTATACATACCAACGGTCTGTAATACAGAAATTGCAGACCGCAGAACGCCTTGATTAACCAATCAGAATGGAGTATTCAACACAGCCGTGTAACGATATTAGTTATTCTCAGACAAATTTCACTGTTTGTTATGTGTAGCGGCACTGTCCCGGACACTGAGACGGGGGAGATGGAGACAGAAAGTAGACAGGCAAAAGTATCCACGTCGAGTATCAAGTATAGATGTATGCTTCCTTCTGCGCGGCGATACAGTTGGCGGGTGTGGTGTACAGTCTTTATCCGGGGTTTATCGACACGTTCTTGTATGGTAATAGGTTTCTGAGATGATGGAAATGATGGAAACAAATGTGGTCCACGGAAGCAGACGCTCATGAGCAGGTTTAGCGGTGTGTTAGTGTGATTAGGGGTTTGGGTTGTGGCGTCTAGGATGTGGGGTCACCTGGTATGTGAGTGTGTGTTTCTGCGGCCTCTCCAGCTGGCTGTGTGGATGGAAGATATTTCTTTTACCAGATGGGAGGTAGACCTCTATGGTTTCTACTAATGTTAATGAGACATGTGCAGGACCGGTGTGTGGCCCTGGAACTTTTTTATTTTCATTTAAATCGTCCCATGTTAAAGTTAAAGTGCTAGACTCGGCTGTCGCACACTTACTTATCATTAGTTTATGTCATTAGTCATGAACCGTGATGTTGAAACAGCTCTTCCCACTCGCCCTCGACACCTCCACGCTCCACTCCTCCTTTCCTGTCGTCTCCACTTCTGTCTGAGACACAATCTAATCACTATTAATGACGCGACCTTTAACCTCCGGTTGTTGCCTCGGGGCGCGAACGATGACATCGTGAGGAGGACAGGAAGAGAGAGGGGAGGGTGGATGAGGCACAGAGTTGAACATGGGAAGAGCTGTCACAAACGGAGAAGGGGAGTTAATGACAAACAGTTGTTGTGTTGCAAGAAATCCGAAAGCTGTTATACCGATGCAACAAAATCGGTGTCCCAAATTCTTTTTCCTCTCCTCTCAGCCATCCAGCCCAGCAGGCTGCTAATTGATGCATCTATTATTGATCAGCTCGGTCTCCCTTCTCTATTAGCCTCTATTACTCTCTGCTCCACAAACGGACAAGCCGCTATGCTTGGGGGTTAAAGCCTGTTCTCTCAGTTTCCATTCACTCTCTCCTTTTTATGTCCTTGCAGACGGTCTGTGTGTATGTAAAATATATGAAAGCACACCATTAGACAGCTGGGAGTGAATGTGTGATCCATCTGTGTGTGACAGGAAACACAGGAAGCTTTGTGGTGAGCAGCTGTGTAGGTGTATCAACGCTGTCATTGTCAGCAACGGACAGGAAATTGGCTTTGTTAATTATTAAACCGTTGTGTCCACATGTAAGGCCAGTCATGGGATTTCTTTTTTCTTGTGACACACACACACACACACACACACACACACACTCATTCTTAATCATCATTTGACTCACAGCGTCAGTCAAAACCCTCAACAATGTTATCAAAATGAGACTGCTTCATCACCTGTTGCGTCTTTCTGGTCATTATCATGGTCTGTATGGGTTCCTGTGTGTCTAGGTCGACCTTTACTCGGAAACTTTGTGGTTTTTACACATAAAAGAATAATCCCAGTCTCTTCCACACAGTGAGGCATACAGCTCATTCATTAAACACTGGTATCTGTCTGGTCGGTACTCGGTATCGGATCGGTACCCAAAGCCCAGGTATCGTGAAAAGTCGGATCGGTGCAGACCCCTAAAAATGGTCAAACTTAAAATGTATTAAATATCTACAAAATCAAAGCTCTCTGCAGCCTCGATCTGATGTCTGCAACTTGTTTTTAAAGTAAGTAAAAAGCTAAACTGAACCATGTGTGTGCGGATGGGTTTAGGTCCTATTGATCTTCCAGCTCCAACAGCAGGTCGACTCTGACTTTTGGCTCGCGACCCCAGAGGTCATCAGTGACACGCATGTGACACTGACCAGCTGTTGCTTCAGCAAAATGGTATCAGCCCTTTATATGTGTGTGAGTGAGTGAGTGAGTGTCCCACCACCACCACCGCATGCAGATGTTAGCTAGAACTGTGTGGTTTCATGCTGCTATAATGAGACGTGTGTGAGGTCTGTGTGCAGCGGATATGGACGTGCACTCAAGTTGTAAGGCAAAAAGAACTGCAGAAGACATAAACGTTGTTGCATAGATTTTCCAATTACACAGAGGATATAGAGCATTGTATACTGTATACTGTACGCTGGGTGGAAGCATACGCAGACACACGTACATGCACACACATGTAGTTGCGATAAACCACCCCGTTTCAGTGTGTGTTTGTGTGTGTGTGTGTGCTGGTCTGAATCTAATAGTTAGCATAAACCCAAACCCACAATTTCAGAGCTGCCACCCGCGAAACACATCAGGTGAAAAACATCTGTGTGTGCATGTGCGTGGATGCATGTCTCTCTGTGTGTGTGTGTGTGTGTGTGTGTGTGTGTGTGTGTGTGCGTTTAAAGGTCCCTGTGGTGTTGGCACAAGTTGGTTATTCTCACGCCATTTGGTTTTTGCCCAGATACCTCTCTCTCTCTCTCTCATGCTGCTTCTGCCCCGTTTAACTCTCTGTTTCTTTTCCGTTTTGGCTCAGCCTCCTGTTGTTTACACAGTGTACCCAAGGGGAAAACATCTGTAGCGACGATACTAGTGAACACAGAAGACGAGCTGTGTGGTCGTTCAATCAGAGAGGATAAAATCTTCCACCTAAATTCTCTGGAGAAGCGAGCGTGATGCACATCTTTTTAACCTTTCAGCACTTTGAATGCTACCGACGTGATTGATCCCTGTAGAGCAATTCCCTTTTTATTCATCCCTCCACAGGGAGGTCAAAGGTCAGGCTCAGCTAGAGAATTGCAGCCCTAGAGCTGATAGCGATACAGTGTCTTGCACTCCAAACATACAGAAATACATTTGTGGCAGTGTTGTATGATGAAGCATAGAGCGCAGAAGCAGCCTGGGTAACTTTTGGAGACTGTTATAATATATTTAGGAATAAAAGCCTGATTTGTATCTGTCTATTTCTCAAAACTAGTACTTTAAACGATCCTCTCCCACTGACTGCTGCGATGCAGTTCGACATTTACCCATCACGTGCATTGTGCGTCCACGATGTTGTTTCGGAACCACGGACAGCGCTGTTTGTTGTGTGGTGTAGGTGCGGTGCTGTCCGTAGTACTGAAACGGAGACAGAACAAGGGTTTTTTAGTTTGGTTTCTTAGCATGCTAGCTTGTTGTGGTTGTAAAGAGAGAGATAGAGTGAGCACTGCAAGCCGCAAACAGCTACGCGCCTCCTCTGCTTATTTTGACGGAGAATTGTTCACGTTTTCAAAATCTTTCTAGCGCTCTGCTAGTGCTACGTTCTTGAGTGCTCTGATTAGGGATATGAATAATTAACTGTTAACCGACATTAAGCATTGTAACCGATTTGCGCTATCGGTTAAAGTGGTTAAACAAAATGTTAATAATTAATTAAAAAGCCGAGAAAAACTCATCACTTTAAGGAGAAAAGCTGGTCCACCTTAAGAGCCCACCTTAAGAGAGTCTGAACCAGCATTACAGATACAGGAAGTTGGCTCCCGTCTATAGCTCGCTTGAGCAGAGGAGTTGTAGCCTCGTAGCATTTATTCACCGACAAATAATCTGTACACACACTGTCTACATTCACAGCTAGAACGCCACCGACAACACACACACGGTCTGTCGGAAACTCACTGAAGTTACACCGCGCTGACAGACCGTATGTGTGTGACAATGGTGAGCACGAAGCTACCAGAAGAGCTACAGATGCTAACGTAGCACAAACACACACACTGTTTGTCGGACAGTCGCTTTTGTTACGCCGGGCAGACACACAGCTGACAAGCGGCTAAACTAAACTAAATGTGCGGTGGAGACTTTTACTGGGAAAGTGGCTGCATGTCCGCGACACTACACGCAGCATCGTAGCTGCTAAGTTAACGCTCCCGGACGGTGAACTGGAGACAGTGAACGCAGCACTGTGGCTGCTGCAGTAGCTCTCCTGATGGTGAACTGCAGACAGTGAACGCAGCACTGTGGCTGCTGCAGTAGCTCTCCTGATGGTGAACTGGAGACTCAGTCGTCTGTTGTGCTCATACACTGCAGCTGGTGCACCGCTGCACGAGATGCACTAATGTTGTCAGTTAACGGTTAATAATCGGTTAACGAGGGTCGGTTATCGGTTAAGAACAATTTTCAAAATTAGCATCCCTAGCTCTGATTAATAAATGTATTCTTTGATTTTGAAATGGTAGCCTTATGTTGTTGTCATTCAGCGATTCTGAGGCTATTGCATTGTTAAATCAATTAATTATATTTTATGAATAACAAATTGCCCCCTTGCAACGTTCAACAGCCCCCTCAGTCACTTCATCCTGGTGCCTGGCCTCGGTGTCAGACTAAAAAAGTGTTCTGTAATTACTCAATTCTCATACATCAGTAATATAGGCCTATGTCTGTTCCAATGCATATGCATCCCATCCCCTAAGCCAGGGGTTCTCAACCAGGGGTCCTTGAAGGAGATCCAGGGGGTCCCCAGAAAAATGGGGAATAGTTTAAATACACTATTTAATTCATTATGGAAGTGAGCCCAATGTGAGGAGGAGCCATTAGAGTGACTATTCTGATCAGAGGTTTCACTTCCTCCATGGTTATGTCCTCTACTGTATTTGACAACTATACAATTCTCTTCTTTATCATATCTAACAACCAAAATCTCTTTAGATGGAGGTCCCTGAAGGGAAATCTCATCAAAAGAGGGTCCGTGACTTAATGTATATCAATTTAGGGGTCCTTGACACACAAAAGGTTGAGAACCACTGGACTAAGCAAGCCTTGAAATGATGGCTCCCCTCCGTTCAGATGCATTCTGCGGTCCATGGTTGGAATAGAAACTATAGTACTTCCTCATCGCTCAAAAGTGTGAGGTGAGATGAATCAGAGTGGAAACAAGCTTTAAGGGATCAGAGAGATGAGAGAGAACAAGATCATGTTTATTTCCTCTGACTTTTCTCAGAGGAAACAATTTGAGAAGGAGAACTATCTGGTTGAACTGCACATAATTCACATCCCTACCAAAGCCTCCATCTGTGATGTGGGTCTCAGTACCTCATTTTAAGGGTTCACGAGGTAAAAAGGTGCAGAACAACAGTTCTAGTGTAACAGATGTTATGGCTGCTCCTGCTCTGTTTGGTCCTAAAGAGACACAGATCGTCTCACTGTTTAGTCTGAATGCACCGGCCAGAACCTAAACACAGCCGGGCAGGTGAGCATTGTGTGAAAGATGTTATTATACAGTGACGCAAGCTTACAGACACGTCTACTGGTAGTTTTGTTATGTTCTTAATTCTGGTAAAATGGCATTATGATTAAAATAATTCACACCAGACTTTTTTCTCCCAACACTTTCAGTCAACACCAGCCTCTAGAGGTCAATACTGTGCACATCATTTATCCATCTCCATCCATCCTCCTCTTTTAAAAGGCCGGATTAAATCCCTTTTATATTAAAAGATTCATAATTGCGTAGGACATTATGCTGAGATATTTATATCCACGCAACCGGATGGCTTTATTATATCCAGCAGTACAGTCTTACTTACAGTAAGATAAAAATAACTGCAGGATTGAGTTGATTCAATGACTCATTCATACAGAAACTCCCTCTCACATACACACTGGGCTTTATGTACACACACACATACACACACACACTTCATGTGTGAGGGCTTCAGGCACCAGCTTCTAAACCAACACACACACACACACACACACACACACACACACACACACACACACGCTCGAACATGCTAATCCTGCAGGGCATGGGCGAATTTAGGGCAAGCCTGATTAGTAGTGCTACTGCTTATCACCCAGAGCCAGAGAGAGAGAGAATGAGAGAGAGAGAGAGAGAGAGAGAGAGAGAGAGAGAGAGAGAGAGAGAGAGGTGGGAGAGAAATTGGGGAAGTGGAAGAGGTGGTGGGAGGTTGGAAACTGGGAAAAAGGGGGCGGGGGGGTGAGAGAATTGGATGTATAGCAATGTGGATTCACACAAAGGATTTTCAGCATCATTATTTGATTCATCTACAATCATCCAAATAGAAGCACACAACCCAGGAGGAAACAGGGAATAATACAAAAGAGACAGAAGTAGAAGAGTAAAGAGTAGGGGAGCATTAAGTGATGAAGTGCACAATCTGCAACCTTGGACCTCCTCCTCCTCCTCCCCTTCATCTCTACCTCTCCCTGTGTCCTTGTATCATTCACTGTCTGATGCCTTATTTCCTTCCTCCTACATCCTCCCATTTTCTCCTCTCTTTTTACTTGATAATCCTCCGCTTCCCTCAGGACCTTTTCTCTCTCTCTGTGTGTGTGTGTGTGTTTGTGTGTGTGTGTGTGTGTTGCTGCTCCCAGCGAAGCAGAACCTGAAAGGAGAGGCCAGCCGTTGTGTGTCAGGGTCATTTGGTGTTTTGACGTCTTCACCTCTGAGTGGAGAGGAGGAAGGACAGACATGAGCTACAAAAAGTGAACACCACTTTCTAATAAGTCACTTTATTAATAAAGGGTTTATGAGTTGTAACTAAAGGCTTTATTAATGCTTAATTAAATCATGTATTAATGCTTTGTAGATAAGTCCACTCCTCCACGCTTGCTTTGTCTTTTTAGCTCCTTAATTTCATTGAGAAAACCGCTCCAGTAGACCAGAATCCTTGTTATTTATTAACATTTATAACCACACATTGGATGGATTAGTCTATAAATCTGACATCTTAACATCTATAACTGCTGTGACCCTTTATTAAAGGACAAAATTATTACCAAATAGAAAGGATAAGCACCTGCCATGGAGATTTTTCACAACCTGGCAACCCAAAACTTGTTGTAGTTCACGTTGTTCTCATACAATGTTCGTAGCTATACCTATGAAAATAAATGCACTGTAATTCGTATATATAGCCCACGAAATCAATGCGTATTTATTATATTCATGTATTCGTGAACCACAGAATATAAAGAGCTACAAGTGCCAAGTAGGGAAGAGGTTGGGTTGGATTGGTCGGTCAAAAAAATACCAGACTTAAGCCCCAGAGTACCCGGTGTGAAACCAGAAGTTAAAGTTGATTTAATTGTACTTAAGTTACGTCACTTCCATAGTTGTTTTAACCCAAATCACGATCTTTTCATAAACCTAACAAAGTAGTTTTGTTGCCTAAAGCTAACGAAGTTGTTTCTTGTGAAGACGGAAGGTTATTTATGTAACAAAAGGAAATTGACACGTGTTGCTGGACATTCGTAGGAGAACACACAAAATATGAGGAATAACTTTTGTCGTGTTAATGGTTCCTAATAGATCTGTAAAGCAAACTATTAACAAATCCATAAGTTTCTAAGTATAAACACCTTATAAAGGGTGTCTTATTAGAAAGTGGTTCCCTATAGTGTATCATAGCTTCTGTTGCCACTGCCATGAGTTTTTACATTGAATCAAACTTTTCCTATTAGTGTACCAGCATCTCTACACCCCCTCAAACAGTCTTAACTAATAACTTCAATGAAAAGCCACCTTCAGTGTTGTTAAACACAACTCTTAGTCCCCTTAATTCACTTTTAAAGGTCCTTGAATTTGTGTTGTTTCTCAGTATGTTGTTTTTCTAGTGAGAAATCAGCTCAGTCACGCACAAACACACTGACACTCTACTCTGATAGGACAAGCTGTTTTTTTTGTTTCATTTCGACATTCATTTCAGGGACCAAATTGGTTTTATATTTCATTAAAGTGACCATAAAATGTTTTACAAACTATTACGTTTGGCTTGATGAAATTTGCAGACACGCTGGCACACGGCACTCCTTTACTGTGGCTCTAATAAATCGAACCGAGAGGAAAATCGGCTGTTAGAAGGACCTTGCTACAAGACTCTATAACGTGTATGTGTACTCAGCTGTGAGTTAAGAGTGACCTTGAAGTTCTTTATGCTAGTTCTTCTGTGATATATTTGTTATATTAAATTACTGACAACAGATTAGTATTTCACAAATGTGTATACAATCTTTAAGAACGATCGGCTACTGCCAATTCAGTCTGCGTGTCCACACATAAAAGAAAGTCGCACAGATGTTTTAGCCTTTGTAGCATCCAGCTGCATCGGTATGAAGCGACTGATGCTAACAGGAGCTAAACCAGGACCCGCCTCTCTGGAGATCTAACGAGCTTTGATGCTTTGAGGCTTTTGTCAGGCCCGTTTATTGACTGAAACGAGGCTGAAGTTGACCGTGACCACTACAAGAGGAGGCTTGTCTTTCTCTTTTCGCTTGATCTCGGTCACACAAATGAGACTGTGTGATGTTTTTGTCAAACCAAGGTTAGAGAAGACGTCTAGAGGAACATATTTTGTCTATGCAGCAGAATCACACCAAGCTATTTATTTTGTTCGGGTTGTTGGTCTGTTTGTCAGCAGGATTACTGAAAAACTACTCGCCAGATGTTCATGGGCCAGCAGCAAACTTGGTGGAAGGGTGTAGCATGGTCCGAGGAAGAACCCATTCAATTTGGAAGCGGATTGGCCTTGGTGGAGCTCTGTGCTGACTGAGAGCCCTTCGAGTTATTTTTGTATTTTCAATTCACGTTCTGAACTTACTGCCTCCGTCTCCCTCTTACTCTAACACACTCTAGAAACTGCTCTTGAGACAGGATACGCCTGAATAGCGGACTTCTGTCATCAATCAAAGCAAAGACAATGAACCACTTAGGAACAATAAGAAGGGGTTAACCAAACATTACTCACACACACACACACACACAAACACAATCTCAGTAACCGTTTTCATTGTCTGGGTGCAGGGACAGTATTTTTCTTGTTGTAAATTATATTCAAATGAAGCTACTGTTTATAATAAGCTCCACCATGTCAGTGCAACTGACAGAAAACATGCAGTGGAAGTCAACCTTTTTTTTTTTTTTTTAAATAATATTGGGCTTTTATTTTAACTGATAATGTTAAGGATGTACTTGCTTTTACTGAAACTTGTTTAGGGCTGCCTCCTCTTGTTATTTTGGTCTAAGTCGACTAAGATTTCTTTAGTCGATTAGTCATTTTTTATGCTTTTTTCATGCTGAATTACTTATTTCTAAGAAAACTATGAACACATCTCTGGTAAACACCAGATTTAAAGTGGTGCTTTCGTGTGATTCTTTTTGGGGAAACTCAGTTTTACAGATCTGTCGATTAAATCAACTAATTGATTAGTCGACAAAATCGTATGAGTGTTAGTCGACTAAGAATTTCCTTGGTCGAGGACAGCCCTAGTTACTATCATAGCCTGTATATAAAAAGTGGACTTAGTCAGCGTGATGTCACCCATTGGTTTTGTGGGCTGCTGTTTTGAACCCTCAAAATCTGCTTTTTGGCCGTCGCCATCTTGGTTATTGTCAACCAGAAGTGACACGAGAGGGTGGAGTACAACCGAACGCTGAGACACTAAGACATTTTTAGGCGACCAAAAAGGTTATAATTAACTTTCATGAAGTGAAAACCCACTGTGAAAGGGTTAAAGTTCTAAGACAAAAACACGGACAACTCCTAGACCAGACAACGCCGTGGTAGCGACCTGTCAATCACAAGCTAGCCCCGCCCTAAAGCATCCCCTGCTTTATGGTCTATTTGACTCTAAATGGGACCATCATTTACTAAATGAACATCATGCTGTATTGAAGAAGACTTGAAACTAGAGATTGAGACCATAAACTAATGTTTAAAATGTGTACTGAGGTAATAAATTAAGTGAGAAGTAGGCTCATTTTCTCATAGACTTCTATACAATCAGACTTCTTTTAGCAACCAGAGGAGTCGCCCCCTGCTGGCTGTTAGAGAGAATACAGGTTTAAGGCACTTCAGTATTGGCTTCGCTTTTCAGACCCCGGAGTTGCCCACTGGTAACTATGCATACATGCACCCAAGATGCATTATGTCAGGACGTAAAGTAAGCTCGGCTACAGAGTCTCAACAAAAGACAACAATGCACAAGACACAAAACCAGAGCTTCCTCATTAAAGTGAGAAAATCAAAAGTTTTACGTAGGAATAATGGTATCATTCATCTGAAATATGATCCACAAAGTGTAAAAATAATTGCACAGGAGAAGAATGTGTTCATGTTCACCTAAAATAGTAAAACCATCTTCAGCCTCCACTACATTTATTTGTTATGTTCTATTTTAAAAACCCCAGTTGCGCTTTACGCCAGCGTATAACTGACAGGAGGGTTGTCTCACTTTGGATGATGCCAGTTGTCTGCTATCACTCATCGTAATGCGTGCTGAAGTGTTTAGCGTGGAGCAGGGGAGCCCGCTAATGGGTATGCTGTCTCTAATGGGACGATGTGCCCAAAAGCTGGTGTGTTCCTTTAACCTGTGGAGTTCATCTGTCTGTCTGACTGACTGCCGCTGAACAATTTGAGAGGAAGCTGCAGCTGGAGAACAACGTTGAGCTGAGTGGATGATAGCGCTGCTATAAATGTGTGTTTCTGCAGAGTGTGGGACTGTGTTGATCGTGCAGCTGTGTCCTGTCTCACCGTAGGGGCTGAGTGTGTGTGTTAAGAGACTGTGGGGGCAGGAGCGTGTGTGTGTGTGTGTGTGTGTGTGTGTGTGTGTGTGTGTGTGTGTGTGTGTGTGTGTGCGCCTCCCTGCATCTCTTCTCTCCATCCCGTCAGTTTTGATTGACACATGGAGGAGGGAGGTGTATAATTTATCACTTCCTGGTTGGTCCCACCCACAATGCCCTGCAGCCAGAGACCAGAGTTGGTCCCCCAGAGCAAAAGAAGGTTTATTAAACCCTTAATGGACACGCCACACACACACACACACACACACACACACACACACACACACACACACACACACACAGAGACTCTGCTGGTCTCTCTCCCTGGCTGCCTCTCTGTCATGTTTAATGTATAATGAATGAATGATTCATGGCAGGGGAGAGGATTTTGTATTTTAGGACTACTTATTCATTTATACTCACACCAGTCGCTTTTTAAAATTATACCCTGGGTGTGATATTTTTTTTCCAGCATGTAAAAGATCGCCAGGTTTTCTAGACGCATCATCCGGATAATTTTGAATCCTCATTTTCTATTAAATCCTGCATTTGGACTATTGTCCATGTTTACATCCATGTTATGCCACAGCGTGTATAAAGCACTTTAATAACCACTGCTCTATTTTGGATATTTATTCATCCAGGGATCACAGTGGAGGTCTGTGTGGGATGTTCCTGTTCTTTGATGCAGCAACACCTGGCTGCAGGTTCATACTTAAAGCTGCACTAACCAATACTCTTATATAAAAAATAGATCAAATGAATCTGTAAGGTGAAATGACAAAGCTGCGGTATCGAGGTCCCGCCCACACACCCGTCAGAGCCAATCACAAGCCGAGCACGGCTGCAGATTACTGGCGTGAGCCGCCTAGCTGCTACGTTAGCACCACGGTAGCTGACAACTAACCATAATATCTCTATAATTCATGCTCAAACTGACACATATTCTATTACACAGACTGGTGACAGTTATGGAAAGTTAAAGTTACATCTCCTCTCTCGTACAATTCCAAACCTCCGGCTGCACGACTACTCCACTCAGAGCAGCTGTCAATCATGACGTCTCACCCCATTTTTATAGCATCAAATAACTAATTAAAACCGCAAGTTAAGAAAAATGAACACTTGAACATACATCAGTGGGATAAGAACTACCTGAAATGACCATCGTTATGAAAAATGTATTTAATGTGTACTTTGACTTTTTAGTTTGGCTCACATCCCATCCGCTAACATGGAGGGGGCGGGATTTATGACCTATACTGCAGCCAGCCACCAGGGGACGATCCAAATATTTTGGCTTCACTTTTGGGGAGCTGTCATGTCGTCCATCTTTATATACCGTCTTGGTCTGCATGGCCAAAGTGACATCACATCATCAGACATGGCCCTTTCGCGTAGGTTCCGTGTGGCAGATTTCTGCCTGTCCATGCTCATCCAACTAAAGGATAATGTACAGCGAGCCGGTTGCGACGGAGTGTGGCATCGCCCTGAATGGGTTTCTTTCACAACAATGACCGGCTAGCTGTACATTATCCCGCTTATTACACGGCTATTACTGAAGAAATCACTAATTTGACACAAAAACGGTCCGCCAGAGTCCAACACAACTGCGCCCATAGCAACGGTCTGTTATACATAGCAACGGTCTGCTATAAAGAAATAACAGACTGTAGAACGCTTTGATTAACCAATCAGAATCAAGTATTCAACAACGCCGTGTTATAATATTTTCTACTACTTTGAGTAGAGTAGTGTGTAGATTTTATATGCACTAAAGCTGGCTGTTCTTTGTCGCAACATGTGATAATGTCACCACAACACATGCACATCTTCACCCATCACACATGAACGGGTCCTGTATGTGCGCGCCACAAAGACACACCGGCAGGAGGTTGATATTTGATAGGTGGCGAGCTGCGGGCCCCTGCTGTCAAAGAGGAGGCTTTCGCCCAACCTGCAGAGCATCCTCTCTTCTTCCCTTGTGACACACGTCAGATCCCATTTATTCATAAAGTGCTTCTAACAAACCGCTACGTATGTCACCGTACAGATAAAACACAAACCGGGGATGAAAAACACCAAATTGCATGTGATATATTTCCTTCCGAGGCATGCATCAGGCCTTTTTTTTTTAGTGTGTGTCTGGATGTTAGAGGTGTGTGTGTGTGTGTGTGAAGGGCAGATGGTGTCGCTCTAGGAGTCATCTCTCTACATTAGGGTGCACAGCAGGTGGTGGCACTGTG
The DNA here is from genome assembly GCA_916701665.1 of Sebastiscus tertius. Lineage (NCBI taxonomy): Eukaryota > Metazoa > Chordata > Actinopteri > Perciformes > Sebastidae > Sebastiscus > Sebastiscus tertius. The sequence continues at coordinate 29,367 of CAKAOH010041608.1, forward strand.
TGTGTGTGTGTGTGTGTCGTCATGTCCTACACAGCCGGCGAGGACCAGTTTACAAGGACATCTCTCCAGACCTTGCCTTTGGCCTGTGTCACTAACGCTCATGTCTACTTTCGCTATGTGTGTGTATGTATGTGTGTGTATTAGACCAGCAGAAAGACAGGCTGTAAAGTGAGTTTGAAGAAGCGATGTCTTCTGGCGATGTGCGGCTGCAGGGTGATAAAAGGACGGATGGATGACAGAGCAGACGAAGCGAGGCGACAAAAGGGACACGAGTATGAAAAGAAGACGCAGAGAATGAGACTTAGAGGTCTCTAATGATCGTCTCATCTCCTTCGGCTTTCGTTTGAAGTCGTCTTTGATTGACAGATTGAGGAGGGAAGTGTTTATTTTATTAGCTCGGGGTGTAAAAGTGGAAGGAGGACACTACAAAAACTTTTAATTAAGGGCAGCTTTGTTGTATTTGAGGAACATGTGTATGTCTGTCGTATTCGTCTGCTCTGACAGACCGCCTCCTCCCATTGGCTGATTTTCAGGAAGTGCCGGCCCTCAGCGAGCGAATCGGAAGCGTGCGGCGGCTTGCTATTTGACTGCCTGGAGGGCTTTCAGCTGAACAGATGGCTCCTTAGTGAATGAGAAATGACATTCATGCGAAATGTTACGGGAAACAGACACAGACTGACTGGATGGAGGCAGGGGGGGGGAGAAAAATGTCTGTGATTCAGTTACAGGCAGATGTCAGTGTGTTGGGATCTTTTTCTACTCCACAGAACAACACAGAGACAGGCTCTAAGTGGGAAACCATGTCAACGGCAAACGCCATTTATCAGAATATCCTGACATGTTCCATCCACCATAACAAGAACAGAGGGTGATTGTACTAGTTTTAGTCAACAGCTGCCAAATTGGGGGGTCATGGTCCTCAAAGGATCTCCCTCAAACTCTCTTCTCTTTCGTGGAAGTTCTAATATTGTCTTCCTTTTATCAATTATCTTGATGAAGGCGAATAAATACATGTTTTCATCATGTTTGTACTGACATCAAACTCCTGCTCCTTTTTGTTTTGTCATACACTGTCACCTCCTCGCCTCTACCTGCAGGATAATACAGGGTGTGTGCTCGAGTGCTCTCCTTTATTCTCCTTTCTCTTAGTTCCCATGTTAATATCAGGTGAGTTAGAGAAGCCCATACGGAGAGGAATGCTGTTTGTTCTCCAACTGTATCTACCGTTTACGGGCTTATATGATTCTATTTGACGCCTGCACATTAAATAGAGCAGAGTGTGTGTTAAGTGTTTATAGAGGACGATATGGCCACTTAAGGGATAAAAACATCTTAAAAAAAACTATGTGACCCTTGAAAAAGAAAAAAATAACGCTGTGCTGCTCTTACGAATGAATAGTAGAATACATGAGCGACAAAATATGCCATTTAAAGTTCTATTAATTGATTTCTGAGAACCAGGTTACAGGAAAGCACTCCTGATATACAACAAGTATATTGCTAACATGTTAGCTACAGTTAGAGTTGCTCATAGCAACATGAACATCCCACTGGAGTTGAGTTAATCTTAAAAAACACCTTTTAAAGGTGCAGTGTGTAGGATTTGGCGGCATGAAAACATACTATATATATAATATATTCCATTTCTGCTCATAGATCGCCCAAAATGTTACACACAGTTCCTTTAAGTCTGTTTTAGTCTCCATCTTACTGCTTTTGACGCTCGGCCTATATATATATATGTATATATATATACATATATATATATGTATATATATATATGTATATATATGTATATATATATATATACGTATATATATATACGTATATATATGTTTTTTTTAATAAACACATAAGACAACACACAGTTTCAGTAAATTTTGCCATTAAAGACTTGTGACAAAGTTATGTACTGGGACATTTTACAGTTGAAAAATAAATAGGCCGGTGATCTTTATGGACAACAACGTTCTGGAGACTAAATGATTTCAAACATGTCTTTTTGACATTTCTGTCCTTAGATTTCTTGTTGCTTATCAACCAACTGTATGCTCATACAGATGTATCTGTAATAAGATCATATCGGCCGGGCTGAGTTATCGGTATAGCTCTAGATTTTATCCGTCAGATGTTGGTCTTTCTTCACCGGCCACGTGCCATCTGATTCTACTGTAATACATTGACTAATTTGACTACGGAATACATATTAATGATGATTAACACACTGTCTTCTGTTTGTACATGTACAAAGGAGGGCTCTAGGCTTTGTTATTGTCATTAGTCATGTTCCATTAAGTGTTTGATTGTGCAAATACACTGAGTAATGTGTAATAATGACTGATATGTAATATATTCTTTTGCTCTTGTTGGTTTGTTTGAGGTTGAATTAACATCACAGGCTTCATTCATTAGCATTCGTCTTTAATCTATCTCCCTGATGACTTAATCTGCAGCGCAGTGACTTCCTGTCTTTGTAGTGCGTGCTGAGGTGTGTGTGTGTGTGTGTGTGTGTGTGTGTGTGTGTGTGTGTGTGTGTGTGTGTGTGTGTGTGTGTGTGTTTGATTGGGATGTAGTACGACTCGGAAACCAATCACTGGGTTCCGCTCTGTGAATTTTCTGCTCTTGCGCTGAACATATCTGACCTTTTCCATGAAGGTCAACAAAGGTCAGCGTTGTAGGATTTCAACAAGCCTGCTAAATCCTTCACGCACACAGACACACACACAGAGGTAGCCTGTGTACACACAAACACACACTCTACAGAAGTTCAGTACACACACACACACACACACACACACACACACACACACACACACACACACACACACACACACACACACACACACACACACACACACACATTGTCCTGTAGTGGATGATGGAGCAGGATGGAGGAGGACGCAGATAGCAAACAAGAGCTGGAACACAATCCAAAAAGCTTTTGGGATTGGAGTCATGTGATCGTTTTGAGATTAAAAAGACAAATATAGCTGAGATTACACATCATGTATTATGTAAAAGATGAATGCATTATTTATTATATATCATGATTATGCATTATTCAGTTTATTGTATCTCTCCTCAGGAGTGGAGCGGACTCTGAATCAATATTCATTTAAACATTAAAATAGAGGAAAATAGAAATCCTGAAGAATGTTTGGAGTTGGTATTCGTTGTGAATGTGAGAAAAATAAAGGCCGAGAAAGATTAAGGGAGTTAATCTGTAGCTCTGATTGTGTGAGAGGGCAGGGTGAAACAAGGGTTACTCTCATCCTTCATCCCTTCATCCCTCATCTCTTTATCTTTAAACCTCCTGCTGGGAATATGATGTGTGATTCATCCCATCTTGTCATTTACTCTTACGTTTACATGGCTACAGGAGGCGCTAATCATATTTATTTCAGTTTCAGAGTGTATCTTTCAGACAGTAGCACCAACTTCTCTTGAATATTGAAAATCTCACCCCTCTCTCTCTCTCTCTTTTGGTCCACAGACATCGTTCTTGGTCCGGATAAGTTCCAGGGCGTGGCCAACTTCAGCACCTTCCTACTGGACCCCCCAACCGGCATGTTGTTCCTGGGTGCCAGGGATGCCATACTGGCTGTGGACACCAGCAAACTGAACCAAAAACCACAAATGGTAGGAAGGGTGTGTGTGTGTGTGTGTGTGTTGAGTGAGTGATCGTTATATCTGTCACATTATATTATTAACAGTCAAGTCAATTTTATGTTTGTAGCCCAAAATCACAAATCATAAATTTGCCTTAAGGGGCTTTACAATCTGTACAGGATTCGACTTCCTCTGACCTTTACAGTACGACCCTCTCATCACCAAAAAACCTTTTAACAGGGAAAAAATTAAAAATCGAATAAACCTCAGGGAGAGCATCAGAGGAGGGATCCCCCTTCCAGGATGGACAGACGTGCAACAGATGTTGTGTGTACAGAGTAACAGGATCTTTGGGCTATGAGTGCTGTGATGAGTCTGAACACTGACTGACTGCTAATCAGCTGCTGATGAGCGAGCGACAATGACTTATCCAATTCTCTGTCTCTCTCTCTCTCTTCTCTTGTTCCAGATTGTTTGGGATGTGCCGGAGGAGAAGAGGAGGTCTTGCGTGGCGAAGGGAAAGACGGAGGTGAGAGCTGTGAGAGTGTGTTTTCCCCTCACACACCTTCTTTTAAAATTGATTCTCATATCCTGCAGGAACAGGTTGTTTGGTACGACGGAGTATTAGGGTCACATTGGGGGGCGGGGGATCTGAGATTTAGAGAAAAAAAGTCAGAATATTACCAGAATTAAGTCATAACTTTATGAAAAAAAAATCAGAATATTACGAGAAATTAAGTCATAACTTTAGGAGAATAAAAGTAATTTCTTCCAGGTCCGTGTGGTTCATTCTTTGGAATAAACTCAGCTTCTTGCACAATCTTTTCAAAGTCCTGATACTGATGATAATGTGGTGCTGATGTACCAAAATATGCTCTATTTCCCCTCTAAAATAACAAGTAAAATTACTACTTTATAATATTATGACTTTATTCTCATAATATTACAACTTTTTTCTCATAAACCTATGACTTTGCTCTCGAAATCTCAGATCAATTGTTTTTCCTCAATGTGGCCCTAATACTCCGTCGTACGCTGGCCCAGCGGTGCCAAGATGATATGTTTTGCACCACTTACTGTAAATGTCGTGATCGTGAGCCTCTGTAATATTCCAAACCTCACAGATCTCTTATTGAATCAGATTATAGTTCTTTGAATGTGAATCTTTGAGATTTACTCATTGAATATTAAATTATTTATGCATGTTTTTACTAAAATTGTTGAAAGCTGAACCTAAATATATTTGATAAGGGACTGGAAGGCTTCAGACGTGATAAAAAGATCCAAACCCTAGTATAGTAATATTCCCATTTTATTTTAAGCATCATTTATTGGATTCAAGTGACCTCAGAGATTTGAAACGTGTGATTTCATGGGCCTATATTTTATGCTCCAGCATGGACGTGTATTTGTGTGTGTGTGTGTGTGTCACAACCCCGTGCTGTTAGGCGTCGGATGGGAAGTTCTGGGACTTAAGCCAAAACCTCATCAGGGGTGTGTGTGTGTGTGTGTGTGTGTGTGTGTGTGTGTGTGTGTGTGTGTGTGTGTGTGTGTGTGTGTGTGTGTGTGTGTGTGTGAGAGAGAGAGAGACAGAAAGAGAGTAAGAGTAGTGTATGTGAAGTCACAGATGCCCAGAAACTGATTAAATAGAGCATACTGTACACTCAAGCTGTACATATCATTATGCTCCGACTACAATAGGACACCAAACCAAACTGCTTACAGTAAACTAACTGAACGCTGGAACTCTATTTGTTGAGTAATGTCTCACTGATTCATTGGTTTTTAACAGTTTACCAGGCTGTTATAGAGCTTCAGCATCATAATGTAGCCCTTCAATGACCCGATAATGCTGAAAAAATGCCTGGAAAATGCCTTTGGTCCACAAATTTAGGTCAAATCAAAAGATAAACAAAGCTGATGGAAGCACAGTGTATTAACAGAAGGGAAGCGCAATTAGTTTTGACCCATTTTAGACAATTATCATCATCATTTTTCTGCTTTCCTCTGCTTTTTTTTTTCCTGAGAAGACATTGATTACAAGATTACATGAGAAGGATAAACAAGAAGAAGGAGAGAGGGGTGGAAACAGGAAGGGGGAGAGTGGTACATGGAAAGGAAGGATGAGGAGCCAAGAGAGAGAAGTACTGTACAGTGCAGGAGACCAGAAATTAGATTAGAGAGACAAGACAATAGACTCAACAAGAAACTACCTTGAAGTTGACCCAGAGAGACATGGTGTGTGAATCATGCCTAAACTACAGACTCATACAGAGGGGGCACAGCAGGGCAAGTTTTCAGAGTTACACAATGCTCATCTGCTAGCAGCAGGCTTACTGAACACAGGAAAACATCATACGTGCCTTTTGTGAAACTAAACAGGTAGGTTAGCACTGCTCTACTGAGCTCAACAACAACTGTTGAGTCATCGGTGATCATTATTCGGTGTTGACTGGAGAGTTGTTTTCCTGTCAAAGATCACGCACAGGTTTTGTGTTGCCTTTCAACACATGATATGGTACATGAGGGTAATACTGAAGGCTCTGTTTTCACACTTAAAGGGATAGTACAGATTGTTTGAAGTGGGGTTGTATGAGGTACTTCTCCATAGTCGGTGTATTACCTAGAGTAGATGGTGGCTGGCACGCCCCCAGTTTGTAGCCTAGCAAATACTACTGCGGACGGGGCCGGCAGCAAAACGTACTTTATCCACCTAAAAGAAAGGCCCACCTAAAAAAAAAATCAATATCAGTTTAAGTGTACGCTATATTTGCAATATTTTCACCGCTTTAACTTGCCATTAGACAGCCGTTTCCAACGGGGAACTGAAGCTGTTACATCCATCTATACTCTCTACAAAGCCACCAAACTCCTTTGAGAAAAACAGTACTTCTACCTCTCAGAACACAGAGTTGCTAATGTAGTTGGTTGTTAGTTTGTTTGTATTATTGTGTGACTTACCGAACTAATCCTTTACAATACCAGAGACACACAATAACACAAGCAAACTAACCGATCCGAACCGTGTTCTGCGAGGTAAAATTACTGTTTCTGAAGAGAGCCTAGATGAATATAACGGCTTCAGTTCCCCGTCGGAACGCGTACACTTAAACCGATATTGATTTTTTTCTTCTTAATCTGGTGGAGTAACAACTCTTTTGGAGGTACAGAGTGCTTTTAACATAAGAAAAGCGAATGAATTCTAATTCTAATCTCCAACACACTCACATAGAAAAGAATAAAATAGAACAGAATTGAACAGAATACAACCATTCGACTCACCCCGTGCCAGATTGTAAATGAATCTTATTAGTATGAATGAGGTTAATTTGGACCAGTGAAATAGCTAATCCCAAGCTGATCCCATTGTTACCAGGCTGAGCTCTCGTTCTCCCTCTCTGGCTCTCCGTCCGTCTCAGGGGACAGGTCGGTGGCGGCGGTGTGGTGGTGGTGGGGGCTGATTTGGGTGACATGATCTGGGCATCAGAGAGGATCAGGTTCCCAGGGGGCGAAGGTGACTCAGGCCTGGAGCTCATCCAAGATGGCACACACGCACAAGCTCACTAGAAACGGCCTGCGTCACGGTTTCATGGTAACCGGTGGGGGAACAATGAGGGAGTTTTTCCATAACGGCTGCGGGCTGCATACGTGCGTGTAAACAGAGGGGGGAGCTCAACAGAGACATCATCTTTGCTGAGTATTTATGAGACCTACAAAGGCATGACAATGAGTGGTCTTAAGTTTCAGTTTGCATGCCTGTGTTAGTGTGAGTTATTATGGATGGTCTCTGCTGGTAGCAGTGGGGGTCTCGAGTGTCTCTCCCATTGGTGGGGGTCTCCAATTTCCAATCAGAATCATTGATACTCCAACCTTTCTCCTAAAGCTCAGTGTGGTTAATACGGGGCTATTTCTGTTCATGGGCTCAAACAGACATAAGGATATATGGACACATATATAGTACATAGTAAAAAAAATCAATGTTTATCCTGATTTCATAAGTCTGGATGTAAAAACTCTTTCAGCTTTATCTTTATTTCTGGGTGTTTGTCTCCCCCTGCAGGTCGACTGCAACAACTACATCCGTCTGCTGGAGTTTCTGGGCGACGGACGCATCTACGTGTGTGGCACCTACGCCTTCGACCCCCAGTGTGCCTTCCTGGTTAGTTAGTGTGTGTGTGTGTGTGTGTGTGTGTGTGTGTGTGTGTGAGGCCTTCCTCCTGTTAGTCCGCATCTGCAGTGAGATGTTAAAGGGCAGATCTATGCCCGAGGATCTGTCACATGCCGCTGCACAAACACACAGCTGCAGCACACGGTAACTCCAAACTGCTGTGTGTGTTTGCCTGCACACGTGTGTCTGTGTCTACAGTACGAGCATTAAGAGCTGCGAATGAATCTCTGTGACGTGTTCCCACATGCGTTCACACCCGAGTCCTTCACCAGAGGGACAGGCAGGAGGGAACTCACACACTGTCATCCTACCACTGCAGTGAATTTATTCACATTCAAACTAGGGCTGTCAATCGATTCAAATATTTAACCACATGATTGTCCATGATTAACCACAAATTAATCGCATATTTCTTTCTGTTCTAAATGTACCTTAAAGGGAGATTTTTCAAGTATTTAATCCTCTTATCAACATGGGAGTGGACAAATATGCTGCTTTATGCAAATGTATGTATATATTAATTATTGAAAATCAATTAACAACACAAAACAATGACAGATATTGTCCAGAAACCCTCACAGGTACTGCATTTAGCATAAAACTGTAAAGGGGAGACTCGTGGGTACCCATAGAACCCATTTACATTCACTGATCTGGAGGTCAGAGGTCAAGGGACCCCTTTGAAAATAGCCATGCTAGTTTGGAGCGTTATTTAACCCCATTCCCGACAAGCTAGTATGACATCATATTACATATGATACCTGTATCTTCACTCTAGCTTTAAACCTGAGCCTTGCGTTTAAGAAATTAGTGGCGTTAAAATGAACTTGAGTTAACGCGTTACCACGTTAACTTTGACAGCCCTTGTTTAAACTTATTTTTTTTCAGACCGTACTTATTAGAAAAAATGTTTGGTACCAGTCAACCAACAAAAACTTTTAGATGAATTTCTAGAAGGTACTTTCAGCACTAAAGTCACTAACGCTTTCAGCATAGCAGAGCCTCATTAGGGTTAATTAGAGTGACATTTTAAGCAGACAAGCCGTAGAGATCAAAACTGTTATTCATTCAGAGGATAATAAAACACAAGACAGCTGTGAAAAAAAAAAGAATAATCTCCATAATTACCTTTATTCATTTGTCAATTCAGTTAGTTCTAACTTCTCCTTTCCTGTCGTCCTGCAGGAGCTCTCCTCCTTCACCCTGGAGAAAGCCGAGGACGGAGGGGTCAAGATGGAGACGGGGAAGGGCAAGTGTCCCTTTGAGCCCAGCCAGCACTACACAGCTGTTATGGCAGGTGGGACAGTACCGCTGGATGTTTGTTTGTTGTCTGGTTGATCAGAATATCAGCCTAATCTTAGGGTGCCTAGGCGCCCGGTTAGTACGGTTCATTTGGGCTGGTGCTGAAAGCTGTCAATCGAACCCTGGTGTGGACCAAACAACCGAACCCGAGACCACCTGAAAACCTTCTGCTCCCACTCTGATACGGTTTGTTTGTGGTGTGAAAGCAAAGGATTTTATGATGGCAGATATGTGATTTCAAAATCAAAAATCGAAACTACCAATAAATCCATCTGCTGATGGTGAAATCTGCTCAGGAAGTGATCTGTATTTAAGGCCATGTATAGAAGCACGTCAGCGCGTGTATTTTCCCTGATTAACAGGTCAAAAGCTGTTAGAACTGCTTGTGCTTGTATCCAACTCTGTGTACTTTGTCAGTTCATTAACTCAATCATACGCGTGTCCGTGCGCTCCCCGACATTCGGACTATGCGTTCACACCAGTCATCTGGGATTTAAGTGCTGCATCCTGTCACGCAGGAATTGGATTTCCTGTCGTGATGACTCAGGGTGACAGTCGCCAATAATCAGTCCAATGAACGAGTTCCCTGTAAGTCTGTATAACTTCCTGTTTACTCCTCTGGTTTCGTTTGTGAACGGGAACCCGGACCAGAACTATAATGCAGCAATGCATCACGTTTCTCCCCATTTGGTCCGGACCAAATGAATCCAACTACAGGTGTGACAGCACCCCTAAGGTACTGACTCACTTCTCTCTCTCTCTTTTGTCTAGGTGGAACCCTGTACACTGCCGCCACCAGCAACTTCCTGGGAACGCTGTTCGACATCTCCCGGGCGACGGGCGCCGAGCAGGAGCGCATCCGAACTGAGCGATCCATCAACTGGCTGAGTGGTGAGGCTCACACTAAAACCCCCGTATGCATGTTGACATGTACAGACACAAAATAACCAGGGTCATACTTTCCATCAGGAATAAGTCAAACTGTGTGTGTGTTTGTTAGACCCAGAGTTTGTGAGCTCCGCCTTCATAGAACAGTCTGCAGACAGCAACCCGACAGGAGACGACGACAAAATCTACTTCTTCTTCACCGAGGTGGCCAAAGAGTACGACCTCTACACCAAAGTCAAAGTGCCCAGGGTGGCACGAGTCTGCAAGGTACCCACGACGTCTTCATTGAGTGATTGACTGACTGATTGATTGATCGCCTCGTGTGAATTCACTGTTGTGGCTCTCGTCTTGTTCAGTCTGACGTGGGAGGGATGAAGACTCTGCAGCGTCGTTGGACCACCTTCCTCAAAGCCCAGCTGGTGTGTGAGGACAAGCCCAGCGGTCAGCGCTACAACATCCTGACTGATGTTTTCACCACGCAGCACACGCCGGGCGACCCCAGCAGCACACACTTCTACGGGCTGTTCACCTCCCAGTGGTAAGTAATACATTCTTACTTTTACTGTTGTTGTAGTCATTGAAAAATAACTGTTAGGTATAAAAGGAGAGAAGGAGGGATTGATAATGGAGGCAGAGGGATTAGAGCGAGAGGGAGAGCAATATGTTGCCTGCTTGTTGTCAGAATGTCACCGCTTCATATTTACTGCGCAGCGTGAGCGTGGTAGAGATCTTCTCATCTAGTTTTCCTCCAAAAAGTTAATGAATGTATTTCACAAAATGTCAAACTATTCCTTTAACATTGAATCAGAAACTCTTAACACGACTTTTTCCTATTATTCCCTCCAAAAGTAACAACGGCATGGCATGCGAAATACTCGCCTGCGAATATTATACGTCTCAGGCTTTTATTGTGAAAGATAAGAATGAAAGGAGTGGATCTGGTCTGCGCTGCCTTAGTCGAGGTTGAAAGGAGTAATAAAGTTTGCCGTCCTGGTTCAGGCTACGGAGCCTCCATGTGGCTGTTTTATAAATATAGGCGCAACTCAACCCGGTTCTGCACAACGTGACTGGTTGATGCTTTTATTTGTGGTGCGAAAGCTCAGAAAATTGACGCTTTTTCACTGTGTAATACTCGTCCTATGTGAGAAAGTATTCTTGACAAAAGAACCGTTTGAAAAAATATATTACTAAAAACTCCCCCCCCCCCCGGTGAGTAACAGCCTTTAATGTTAACCATTCCTTTTCTTCTTGTCAGGGAGCGTGAGGAGTTGTCAGCAGTGTGTGTGTTCAGTCTGTCTGATATCAGCAAAGTGATGGACGGTCCCTTTAAAGAGCTGAAGAAGACCTGCGAGAACTGGATCAACCCTGAACCCGTCCCCACACCGAGGCCTGGCCAGGTACTAAACAGTAAAAACCACATCACAGCTAGAACTGTACCATCACCAACTCTACTCTACACAATGTCTTTCATTACATTCTCCCTGATCAGTGTTTTTTAATGTCAGAAATCAATTTCATGGCGGAACAGCAAACAAATCGTCTCTTTATACGTCCATGGTAGCAGTGGTGTTCACTCAGACAGACAGTCTGTAGGTTTACAGAATGGACAGATATTTGACAGAGACAAAAAGAAAAACAGACGATGCTTCTGAGACGAAGAAGACAACGTGCTCATCTGATGGTAATCAAAAGAAAATATGTCGAAGTAGGGCTGCACGGAGTAGTCCGCAGCGTCATTCATAATGTTGACAAATGTCTCTCTAACACTCACAGAGCGAGCCGTCCGTCTCTGTAACTGCCTCAGTCCTCAGTCCAACAGTCAAAATGTATTGAAAAAAGTGAGATTGTATTCATTTCTAAAATTCACTCCATGATTTCTAACTAAATATTCTGCTTCGGTCCATATTTTGCGTCCTTGAGCCTCTCAAAAACAACAGATTCACTGCGGTTAAAAACTATTTTATCTCCCGCACACACCTGTAAACACTGCGGCCGAGCAGCAATCCAACAGCACCATAAATTGCATTTATATAAATATAAATAATAATAGGAGAGAGGAGATGAGGAGAGACCGGTGTGTATCTTATGTCTGAAAACAGCTGACAGTATGAGACCCAACAAGTTGAGAAGACATTTAGAAGTAAATAAAGAGGTTTGATTACTTTTATATATATATATATATATATATATATATATATAAAAGAAAATATTTCTTCCTCCAAAGAGGGGAATGACAGAAAACGTTTGAGAACCACTGTACTAGATTAATATGAATGACTCGTTACTCCCCCCCCACCCACCATCTTTTAGTGTTTGAACAACGCGCTGAAGGCCGAGGGGTTCGAGTCCTCCCTGAAACTTCCCGACAAGGTGTTGACGTTTGTGAGGGACCACCCCCTGATGGAGAACAGTGTTACTGCAGCGCCGTTACTGGTCCGCAAGGGGATCAGATACACCAAGCTGGCTGTGACGCAGACGGGCAGCGGAGAGGAGCGGAGGGGAGCAGTGCTGCACCTTGGAACAGGTGAGGAGACAAGAGAGGTAGAGATAAGGAGAGGATATATAAAGCACAGAAAAGAGATCAACTGGCTGTCGAAACTAGAGTTAATGCAGAGTTGAACTGATCTTTATTTAAAATGTGAAAGAAAATAATGGACAATTTTATGTCAGATGATGTAAATATGTTTGGATTTTGATGAAATAAACTAAATTAAATGTTGTAAAAAAAAAAAAAAAAAAAATTCTCCATGTGTATTTGTGTGTGTTGCAGACCGCGGGGAGCTCCACCGGGTGGCGGTGGTGGGCCAGAACGCCACCTTACTGCAGGAGATTCCTCTGTTCCCCTCACAGGAGCCTGTCAACAATATATTACTGCACCAGGTATTTGTACTGCACAACCACACACACACACACACACACACACACACACACACATGCATATATTAATCTGCAGTGCCCAGAAATATCTGTTGTATTGCTCAGTGGTTCTCTAACGGGTTCCCTGTGTTTCCAGGGCCGGGCTCTGGTGGGCAGCCCTCTGTCTCTGGCTCGTGTCCAGGCTGAAGGCTGCGCTCTGTATCCCAGCTGCGAGGTGTGTGCCAGAGCCAGAGGACTGGGCTGTGTGTGGAGCACAGAGGAGGGAGCCTGCAGGCCCACAACTGCAGAGTGAGTACTACGGGAATATCACAGAAGAGCTGGAAACCTTCCAACAATGAAACACAAAGGCAGAGAGTATTTTCTCTCCCAGTACTGGGTTAGAAAATGGTTCAGTTATGTGTAAAAATTGATCTATTTCTCTTTATTGTCTGTTCATTAATCACTTTGTGTGTTTTGTTTGAGGTATGAGGTATTTATCCATAGTCCGTGTATCACCTACAGTAGATGACGGTCGGCACGCCCCCAGCTTGAAGAAGTGGACGGCAATGTACTGCTGTGGACGGAGCTGGCAGCAAAACATGTTTTAGCCACCTAAAAGAAAGACCCACGTAAAAAAAATCAGTTTAATTGTACACTATATTTAGAATATTTTCACCGGTTTACCTTGCCGTGAGACAGCTATACAGTCTGTGTTTCCAACAGGGAACTGAAGCTGTTATCGATGCTTTGGCCATAGCAACCAGACTCCATTGAAAAAAAACAGTTATTTTATCTAATTTTAGGTAACTAACCGATCGAGGCAGCGGTAGACCAACAACCCCTGTGTTTTTTTTCAATGGAGTCTGGTGGCTTTGGCCAGAGCATGGATGGATAAGGCAGATGATGGCGAGGTAAAGCAGTGAAAATATTGTAAATATTGCATACAATTAAACAGATATTGTTTTTTTTAGGTGAGCCTTTCTTTTCGGTGTCTAAAATACATTTGCTGCCGGCCCCGGCCACAGCAGTACATTGCTTTACTCTTGTGTGGTGACTCCCGTCTGCTGGGGGGCGTGCCGACCGCCATCTACTGTAGATAATACACTGACTATGGATAAGTACCTCATACAACCCCACTTCAAAACAGCCGAACTATCCCTCAAAAGTCTTAAAATGATTCAGTGTAACCAATAGCAAAAAAAAGAGAGATATAAAACCAACAGCTGCATAAAAGCAAGAGAACCTTTGCAATCTCTGCGTATCTGTTGATGGACTAATCCATTTGAAGACATGTTTAGAAAAGCAGGTGCCAAGTAAAGTAGGTTTGCTGCAAAGATGTGACTCCTTTATGTGTGTGTGTGTGTCCAGGCCTGGTCCAGGTGATATGGTAGACAACGCCTTGAGATTGTGTGATATAGAGGAAGGTAAGTGTATCTCATGTTTATACTTTAACCCCTTAACAGTACTAATGCAGTATCAATGTGTTACATTCGCCTATTCTAAAATGGTGTGTTTGAATATTTCTGCATACTGGGGTCCCTAAACAGTCTTGAATTACATGAATCACTGTAAAGCTGAGACTCTGGTGGATCCAATGAGCCCAACTGTATTCATGTGTGATGATGTTAGTCTCCATAGGAGCCTTTTCATTGCAGTGAGACCATTTTTTTTAAAGTTGACCTCACTGTATAAAATGACCTGTGGTGACCTCTAGAATAATCACAGCCTCATGAAACTTTACCGCCCCAAACTAGAGACCTAGAGCATTCAGAGAATGGATGGCTTGGCCTAGCCAGATTGACAATAAGGGGGTTTCTGAGCAGTTTACACAACACAAGTGCTCGCCATCCAATCGCCGAAAAAATGCAATTCATGCAGAAATCTCAAAATGTCAAAAGGTTTTGATACCATAATCACAGCATGGCTTTTTCTGTGGTGTTCCTCAAGGTCTTGGTGTCTTAATGTGGTACTTTGGAGGGATTATTGATATTTTTTTATCAATTCATGAGTGGTAAAAACTTTATAAATATAGCACCAAATCTGTGTAACAAATGGTATTAACAATTTAATTTCATTCATTCATTCATTCATTTATTTAATTTCTGAGTTATGACTAGAACAGCTTGACACACAGTGCTGAGCTGCACCTCAAATTAATCTTCAGGCTCCCAGTTTTCAGATGATGTCCACCACTTCTATGTGACATCTAGTGTTGACTTTTTATCGACCCCTGAACATCCCCTGTCCCCCACCACTACCCCTCTAATAAAAGGGGGTGGAATGGTGAGGGGTTAAGACTGAGCAAACGTCATCATCGATTTCAAACCTGTGTAATACAAATATATTATTCTCTATATGTCTGTTTCTCTGTCATTCAACCCTCTTCTGTCTCCCTGCTTGTTTTGTCCTCCAGGGCGTTGCACCCCGTCCATGAGGGAGCTCCGTGTCTCTGTGGGTCTGCGCCTCCTGTTGCCATGTGTCCAGCTGTCTCCCAGGCCCTGTAGCTGGGAGCATCCTCCCCACAGACACACCCGGCAGCACCACTCTGACCTGGAGGTCACTGTCACGAAAGACAGCCTCGGGAAATACATCTGCACATGCCAGGTACACAGGCAAAACCTAGCTTAACACATTTACCCTATTCTATCTTTTCCTGCTATTATACACTTGGAAACTACTAACACATTTATTATTCTGCTTGATTTATCAAAATAGGTGTTGTTATTGTAAACTGTCAGATGCAGGTGTGATTTAAAAGGTGAACTCAAACAGATCAAACAACTCTTCTTCTCTGTCATGTCTCTCTTCTCCAGGAGGCGGGACCAGGTAGCAGAGACCCCACCCCCTGCCGTAGAGCAGCCTATCAGCTGACACTAGAACACCCCACTACGGGACCAGTGGCGACAGCAGGAGGCCGTCACGTCCTGGCCGTCTACATCCTTTTCTTCTTCTTGGGTTCAACGTTTGGTGTAGTGGTCCTCTACTGCGTGAGCCGCCGGCGCAGCATCGCCCGCCAGGGTCACCACCTGCCGGATAATTCGCTGTCGTCAGAGAAGGGGCGGGACTTGCTGGGCTCCTCGGCCACGCCGCAGTCCCCCAGCAGTGCCAGCCTGCTGTCAGAAGGGTTCAGATTGACGGAAAAGCGCAACGGTACGGCGACCACGAACACGACCACGACGCTCCTCAGCAACCAGGGGAATGGTGGTCACCACGGCAACAGCTACAGCGGCACCCTGATCCACAGCAACCCCAGCAATGGCCATGGGAATGCCCTGTATGCCAACTGCAACACAAGTAGCAGCGGGCTGAAGTTCGCCTCTGAAATTTTAGCTGCAGACTTGCTGGACGGAAGGACGGGGGAGAGGGAGAGGGGTCGGCCCGAGGGGGTAGAGAGGGAGTCGGGGGAGGGGGACGAGGTGGATGAGGGCCTGGGGGACGGGTTAGGGGACGGAATAAAAGGACTAGAGGACGAGTTGGCCAGCTTTCCCATGTTTAAATCACCAGCACCACTGGCTCAGTGTGAAGAAAGTTCCATATGAAAAGGTGATCTAAATGATGATCGCACCATTTTGCATCCCCCAAAGGAGTGCAAAAGTGGCTACTGCCAAATGCCTTTGATTGGGAGCTGTGGCATGAAGAGAGACTACAGAGATATATGAGAAATATATAAGTTGATATCTAAGCATGTGAGAGAGAAAACATGTGACCGTGTTGATGAGAGCCACAGCTAAATAAATGTGTCAGATGTAATATAAAATGTAAATATAACTTTGGACTGTGGACACGGAGATGAGTGTGATGTCGCGCAATTTAAATGTTTAAAAAAAAAAATCAAAGATGAAATGTTTACATGTGTAGACATTGAAAAGCCATATTGTCTTTCTCCTTAACTTCTGTTGTTGTTTGCTCTCTCATTCTCTTCTCCTGATGGCACTGCAAAAGAAAAGTGCACTTTGAATCTCTCTCTCTCTTTCTCTCTCTATTTCTGTTCCTCTCTCTGACACACCACTCAAATCCCAGACCTTGACAGGTCCAAAGGCACCAAAGGACTGCTGAGCCATAGACTGCCCAGTCAGACTGCACCGGCCCTGGGCTTCAAACAGAGATGTCCCTGTCAGAGACTAAAGAACCATAAAGAGTCCCTCAGATGGACTGCGGTGACCGTGATGGGGCTGTCCCAGGTCGAGAGGATGATGGGGTTGAAGGTCACCTATCCGATTTGTGTCGGTGTGGAAAGTTTAAGATTCACAGCAGACGCAAGTAACTGACAGCTGGCCAGATCTGTCACGGTTCACCTTCACAGTTACTGAGTCAGAAGGAAAATGGTTTTCAAAAGGACGTGAAGTTCATTCCAGCCTCACGGCATGGACCTTGCCAGACACAAAGCCACCATCACCTCGTTTAGTGTGAAACTTTAAAAAAATGTATTGTTTTTGTCATGTTGTTTTGTAATAAAGCCTAAAAAAGTTGCTGTTAACCTGGTGCTCACACACTGTCTGGTGAAAGTCTGGATGTCGGCTGCTACTCTCTCATTGGCTGCTGTGTCTGCTTCGTGTGTGGAGTTCAGATCAGAGGGCGTGGCCTCCAGCGACCCCTGCTGGACACAGCCCGAACCTCAGGGAGGCCTGAGGCTGATAAATAAATATAAAAATAAAAATAAACTGACGTATGATAATTATAATAATAATAGTAATAATAATAATAATAATAATTATTATTATTATTCTAATAATTCTAATAATAGTAAGAGGCTGTATAATAATAATAATAATAACAGGCTATATATTATTATTATTATTATTATATTATTAATAATAATAATAACATGCTCTATAATAATATTAATGGGCTATATATTATTATTATTATTATAATAATAATAATAATAATAACAAGCTGTATAATAATAATATTTATATATAATAATAATAATTAGAATTATAATATTTATAATAACTATGATAATAATAATAATAATTATTATTATTATAACAGGCTGTGGTGGAAGAGCTACGTATCATAATGTAGAAATACTCTGTTTCAAATAAAAGTCCTGCATTCAAAATATTACTGAAGTAAAAGTAGTAAAGTAAAAAGTAAAAGTAAATTATATACAGCTCTGGAAAAAATTAAGAGACCACTTCAAAATGATCAGTTTCTCTGGTTTTACTATTTATTGGTATGTGTTTGAGTAAAATGAACATTTTTGTTATATTCTATAAACTACTGACAACATCTCTCCCAAATTTCAAATAAAAATATTGTCATTTAGAGCATTTATTTGCAGAAAATGACAACTGGTCAAAATAACAAAAACGATTTAGTGTTTTCAGATCTGGAATAATGCAAAGAAAACAAGTTCATATTAATTTTTAAACAACACAATACTAATGTTTTAACTTAGGAAGAGTTCAGAAATCAATATTTGGTGGAATAACCTTGATTTACAATCACAGCTTTCATGCGTCTTGGCATGCTCTCCACCAGTCTTTCACATTGCTGTTGGGGGACTTTATGCCACTCCTGGCACAAAAATTCAAGCAGCTCGGCTTTGTATGAGGTTGTGACCATCCATCTTCCTTTTGATCACATTCCAGAAGTTTTCAATGGGATTCAGGTCTGGAGATTGGGCTGGCCATGACAGGGTCCTGATCTGGTGGTCCTTCATCCACACCTTCACTGACCTGGCTGTGTGGCATGGAGCATTGTCCTGCTGGAAAAACACTCCTCAGAGTTGGGGAACATTGTCAGGTCATGATGCATGTCTTTGGACAGTCGGAGGAACCAGCACACCTGGAGAAAACCCCCGTTGACATGGAGAGAACACATGAGGTGACGGTGCTACACCTCATATCACATGAGGTGACGGTGCTACACCTCATATCGCATGAGGTGACGGTGCTACACCTCATATCGCATGAGGTGACGGTGCTACACCTCATATCCCTTGAGTGATGAACTTATGAGCAATTACACCCACCATGGCGATGCCAGCACACCAAGCTACTTTCTGTAGAACCTTGTCAGAGATGGGCCACCAACTTTTGGTCTGATCCTCAGCAGATGGAGCCTTTGGGAGGTTCTCATGTGTCTCATCCTCAGCAGATGGAGCCTTTGGGAGGTTCTCATGTGTCTCATCCTCAGGTGTAGTGTTCAACGAGCTCTCATTGCTGTTGACTTCCTGAGCTTCATGAAGATCGTGAATGACTGCCTCCAGAAAATCAATCAAAATGTCTGCACGTTTTTGCTCTGTCAGAGATTCAAGGCCAGTCAGGAAAACTATCGTCAGGAGATCTGTGTTCAGGCTATCTGTGTTCAGGAGATCTGTGTTCAGGCTATCTGTGTTCAGGAGATCTGTGTTCAGGAGATCTGTGTTCAGGAGATCTGTCGTCTGGATATCTCTCTTCAGGTGAGCTGTCAGTAACCTTTTTGCCTCAGTGACACGACGTGATGTTGCCATCTCTGAAATCTTCTGCTCCTCTGACGGGTTTCTTCAAATAGCTGGACAGACTGCTAGAGGGGAAGTATGTATACTGTAGTTATAGAAGAGGTATATATATATATAATGTCTCCTGAGCGCAGCAGCTGTGTAACGTTGATGTGAGATGATGAGCCCCCCTCCACCTCCTCCACCTCCTCATGCACCTCCTCCACCTTCTCCACCTCCTCCTCCTCTCTCTGTCCGTCTCTCTCCTCTGTCCTCTGTCCTCCCCTCAGTCCAAAAGTCCAAAAGTCAACAGAGATCGTGTTATTTCCCAAAATCACTACATGTTTTTATCTAACCTAATATTCTGCTTCGGTCCATATTTGTCGTCATTCAGCCTTCAAAAGCAGCAGTTTCACTGCGGTTCAAAAGGGCTTTCTCTCCTGCATGCACCTGTCACGAGGCGGTCCAGCAGCAGTCCCACAGCACCATCAATGACATTAAAGGGACTATTTGTAACTTTCAGAAATGCTTCTTAACAGCGACACCTATGGCCGTGAAATCAACGAAAGTCAGCGTCGGGCTCGTGCTTGCTCGCTCGAAATATACCTGAACGAGCATCACTCAAAACAGTGAGGCGACACACGTCAGATAAAACCACAATATCACTCTATATTTCAGCTGCTTGGCAGTAATGTTAGCTGACCAGACGAAGGTCTCTCCATGAACATGATTTAGATCTGATCTTAGTGTTGGCTTTTCCTGCCTCAGCGCAGGCTGATGCAGCGGGGCTCTGCAGCGAGTCTTCCTGCCCTCCGTCCGCCCGCAGCCGGAGAGAGCAGGAAGACACCGGCACCCGGTCGGTAACGAGACGATAACGTTACTCGCTGAGGAGCTCCTTCGCTTCACAAGACACGGGAAACCTCTGTTGGTCTGGAGGAGCTGCAGCATTTATTTCTGCACAAACGTCCACTGAACATTCACTAGATATTCTCAGAGCTAAACTAACTCTTCTGCAGTGTGGAGTGAGCGCGCGTTCACGTCTGGAGGTGGAGCGAGCTGAGCGAGAACGCGCGCGCTGTCTGAGTGAAGGCAGGCAGGCAGAGGAGGAGAGGCAGCAGCCAAACGCAAACGCGCATATGCGAGCGCGCATGTGTGGCGACCCGCTACATTTATACGATTAAAAAGTTACAAACAGTCCCTTTAATATAAATATCAATAATAATGACGGCGGCTGGCAGACCCAGCAGATGAAGAAGACTTTTAGAAACATCCCAGTCATGTCAATAAAACATCACACAATCATCACATGTCAACTTCTGTCTTCTCTAAACATTATTAGCTATACAGTGAATGCCTTCTGATTATTATTATTATTATTATTATTATTAGAGGAAAGTGACAGTTAATATGAAAATGTGTGCTGTGTCTAAAGGTCCGTGTACTGCTCATGGAGCAGACTTGTTGGCTACCTGCTTGTGTTTTATTTGAGACCGGATCCAGTAGACCCTGATGTCCACTTGTCTGTCCTTCTCTGTCCACAGTGTCCTTTTTTCATATCTTTACATCCAACGAGTCCATAGTGGCTTAGTTGTTGCTGTGTGTTCTTCTGTCTTCGTGAGCCCAGCAGCGCGGCCACAACACACACACACACACACACACACCTTTGGCGCACATGTTGGTGCACTTTGTGAGAACAGAAAGAATAAAGGCGTGCCCATGTGCGCCACACGTGCGTCAGTCAGCTGTTAGATCTGGTCAGGAGAGAGAAAGTGACCCTGCAGCAGCTCAACAGGAAGCTGGCCTCATACCTGCAGCAGGTAGGAGACGCACTAAATCTGTCCCCAGATGTAAAATAACAACATTAAACTGACTTTCATTCTAGTTTAAAGAGCAAGAGAACATCAAAGTAGCAGATTTCTCAGTGGACTTTTGAATGTATGTCAAGTGTTAGTTTTAGGATTCCTCCTCTCCCTCTTGATTTGCTTTGACTTGTTTTTCTTGCTGCGCAGGGTGGAAACAGAGAAAGAAACCTTCCCACTCTTCTCTGCTGCAGCAGCACAGAAACACCAACATTAAACGGAGATTTAGGATTGATTCATAATTCTTGTTTGAAAAGCAGGAACTGCATGGACTGAAACAAGCACTCTGTCCTCCGGATGTAAAGCTGACCAGGACCAGGCTCAGGTGAAGCTGCAGTCTGCCTATAGGCTTGGGAGATGCACTCACAAAGTCCCGCCTGGCGTTTCTTGGAAAGGGCTTTACTGGACACACCCTCACCAAAGCACACATGGGTGCCCTGTCACACCATTGTTCTCTCCTCCTCACCATCATGTTGCTTTGCTTCGCCTCAGCCTTCTTAAAAGGCTGGGCGAGAGGCAGGTGACGACTGAGCTGCGATTTCTCCTCCTCCGGGTGTTTAAAGTGCTGAGTTACAGATGAAATCAATCCAGACAGTCTTTCTGTGATGTTGGGAGCTTCCAGGAGATCATCTCAATCTTTCCGCGGAAGAGCCGTGAGCCACACATGGCGGGACCTGACCGTGGCTAGAGACATCACACAGCCCGCAGCTGTTGCAACGCCTTGAATCAGATTATTCATTTGGCCAATGCTCCAGTCCAAAATGTCAGCCTGAGTCAACTCAAAGTTCAGTCAGTCTGAGGCGACTCAAAGTTCTCAGTTTTCTCTGCCCATCCGTCTGCGTGCGGAGGGCCGTGTCTGATGGTGTAACATCACTGTGGCCGGGCGGACAGTCGAGACCCTCGCGGATGTGTCAAGTATAAATCACGCTTCAGTATGGATTGATACAATAAATAAAATGGAAGCGTATCTTCTCCGTTAGGCGCGCAGGTGACGGACATCAAAAATGCTTTCAGTGGGGATTGGCCTTGGCTTTCGGATACATGTAGGTTAATTTCAGCAATATGAGAAGACCAACTTGGGTTTAGGTTAGCAAGTTTGTAAAGAAGAAGATTTGGCACTAAAGTAAGTGTTACTCTTACAAATGTATAAAATGACATTATAACACTTGAATAGAATAAAAGTTATTGAGGATTTTGTTATTGTATTTTTTCCACAAAGCATTAACAATGTTCAAAATGAATTCACACAATATCTACGATGGGATTTTGCTTCAGAAAATGTGATGGACGTGATTTTAAGTGTAGTGAAGCAACATTCTTCCATTAAAACATGTTACAGTAGTAACACACAAAATGCTCAAAAGTACAGTACATAAAAGTCAACAAATGACGTTAATGACTTTTTCCAAAAGGACCAGTCATTATAAATGACAAAAGACACTGCCCTGTGCTAAGTAGCATGAAGAAGAAGATGTGAGACAGGTTTGGTTTGTTCAGATCTGCCTTCCCCTAGCTTTGAAGCCTAAACCTGATTTCTCCACAAGTACTTACAGCAGCTTCTGTACAAGCAGCACACAGCACACGGGGGCGTCTGAAGCAGGAGGAGGTTAAAGAGTAAATGGTAAGTAAAATCAATAGCTAGACTATATTCTGCAGGGAAATGTATTGGGCATCTACAGTATACATGTATACTGGCATACTGTATATCCACATGTTTCTCATGTGGAAGATGAGGTTTTTTTCAAAGATTTAGCTCATGGATTATGGGCTGATCATCTTTGTGCTCACAGGTTGGTGCCTCTTGATTGATTATTCCAGCTGTTCGTCTTTTTAAGCAATGACAACTTAAGCAGTCTTCACTCGGTGCTGCATATAGGTATTCTGCATTGGGTGGAAGTGAGACAAAGAGAAAGACAACTTATAAGACAGAACATGCATAAAATGACGACAATTCTTATTTTAATGTTTGTTAATTAATCAGTTGTTGTTTTTTAAAATCATATTCAGGTCCAGTCAAGTCAATTTTATTCATATAGTCTGATATCATAAATTTGCCTAAAGGGGATTTAAAATCTCTACAGTCTTCAGCAGACAACATCCTCTATCCTTAGACCCTCGATTCAGATCAGGAAAAACTCCCCAAAAAACCTTTTAACAGGGAAATAAATGGAAGAAACCTCAGTGAGAGCAAAAGGAGAGGGATCCCTCTCCCTGGATATTATGTCTGTTGTGTAGAGTTTTAAAAGCTTCATCTTTTTGTTTATTAACTCTGGAGTGGCTGTAAAGAGAAGAAGAATATTCAATATGACCTTAATTATAAACAAGACTTACTTCAAAAAATGTATTTCAGAAATTGAGCAAAGGCATAATATCACATATAATGCTAAATAGGCCACGCCCACACGCACCGATCAATATGACACTTCAGATCTGGGTTAATAGAGAGCCGAAGTCACGCCCCTTCCATCGGACCCCATGGGACCTGGACGCCCTTTGTGTGTTCATTGTTTTAAACTTGGTGTGGTGGTGCTGCTGGACGATCAGTCATATAGCTTGCTTCCTATCTCACCAGTTACCTGGTGTATGAATTAATGAATACATCTTCATGTGATGCCCCAGCTTAACACAGCCAGCCTTTAGCCAGAAGACCGAAACTCAAATGGTTTCCAAACAGGGGCTCTTCAAAGAGCCACATCCCTGGTGTCATCACAGCTTCTAGATGGAATGTCAAAACCTGCTATGCCTATACGACAGACTGGTAAAAAGGTGTCAAACCAGTTAAAGCCATAGACTGAGGCTGAAGCACTGGACAAGTGTTTGTCATATCCTAAGTACCCAGCCCTCCTCAGCAACCCCCTGGCAGTATCTATCCATGGCAGGCTGAAGTTTTAAAGCAGTCTCTGAGCTGTCTGCAGCCTGAAAGCTGTGATACGTGATGCAATGTTTACCAGGCCCTGTTCTCCCTCCTGTACTGGCAGGTACTGCATCGCCGATCTCAGCCAGTGGTGCCCTGACCAGAAGAAATCCACAACTACCCTCTGAGAATCAGGCCCCTTGGTGGAGGTAAGACAGTGCCAAAGGGTCGAGGCAACCAAGTTATTGACTATCAGGACCCTGCCCCTATAGGGAGAGGACACAATCTCTCTATGACCCCTATGGAGGACGTTTAAAAATAAATGAATGAATAAATAAATCAATATATCATTAACTGCAGCAAAAATAATTTCAAAAATAAATGTAGCCATTAATTAATTAATTGATAAAATGCAACATAAATTGATGTTCCTGTTCTGTTCTTTATTTATTAGTCTTTGTATTAATGCCCTAATTTATTTACTCTTCTGTTTAATTTTACCTTTTATTTATATATTTATTTTGTATTCATTTTTAAATGTATTTGTTTATTTTTGCATGTATTATTTATTTATTCATTTTAGCATTTCATTTTTATTTATTTTATATGCATTTTTAAATGCATGTATTTATTTGTGTATTTATGCCTTTATTTATTTCTGCATTCTTTTCTTTGTACATTTCTTTTTGCATTTCTGCCTCATAAAGCTTATGAGGGGGCTGTCACTCAACGTGTGTCATAGGGTCAGAGCATGGGTCAGAGGTCATAGATGGACTTTATGCTAGCCAGCTAGCTGCACTCCGGTCTTCATTCCCGGCTCCATACAGTCGCCTGCTGCTGCTGCTGCCCCCCCAACACTGCCTTGTACCGGTACAGGTGTGCAGATCAACCATCTGAACTGAACTAGCAGAATTTATTTAGCTCCAATCACTTTAGACAGTCCCAACACATATTTCCTTATTCTTCTTATCACAACAGAGAGTATCCAGGACCTGAGGAAGCAGCTGATAAGAGAAAGGTGTAAGGAATTTCCTGGGATGAAGCGGAGATTAGAAGACATGACGGACAATAATCTGCGTAGTAGTAATCTGCGTCTCTTCTAGAGATTCGAGATTTCGCCTATTTTTACAACAGACAGTGACAATTATCTTTTGACAGTATTTTGACATGGTACCAGCAACATTACTACACTTTCAATGTCTGTATCTGTAGAATATGTCAGACATGAAAAAAGTAAAGATTTATTTTTAAATCAACACTTCCTGATTTCATTTCAAAATAAAAGCCCTCAAGTGTCTTTTCTGTGGACAGAATTCCTTCATTTGTTAACAAAAGGCTTTTATTCTGAAATATTTACAGGACAGTCTTGTAGGAAATGCAGTGACTTGCACGGCTCCAAGAATGAATAAAGTAGTGGTTTTAATTGTGGATTATTACTGTTGTTCACAAATGAGCACACGCTTCTTAACTTTATTCTAAATAGAAATATAAGTGACATTTATAGTGAAATGAAATGGCCATTATGAAAGGCAAACTCTATGTAGAAAGAAAGGGCTGACAACAGCAGCAGAAACGCTGCCGGTGTGGACGACACACATGTGAGATACGCAGTAGTTCAGCGACTTACTCCTACCATTTACATTAGTCTGCATTTACTTGACAACTGTCATTTCTCTCTTTCACAGTGTTTTAAGTTAATACAAGTTAATTATAACCTTCTTGTTCACCTGAAAACATATTTTTCAGCGATTGGTTGTACTTAACTCCACCTTCTCGCGTCACTTCTGGTTTAAAAAAAAACAACACAATGGTGAAGGCCAAAATGCCGAACTCGAGGCTTTCAAAACTGCAGTCCACAAACCAATGGGTAACGTTGTCATGACTACGCCCACTTCCTACAGTCTATGGTACTTATTTTAATGCCAAACCATGACGTTTTTCCTAAAGTGTTTTTGTTGACACGCGCAAAATACGTCAAACAAACAGTTTGCAGCAGAAGAAAGTCCAACCTCAGGGCTTCTTTTGGTCCAGTCTGCCTTGTTTTAGGATCATATAGCTCATTCTTCCTCCTCATATCCATTACCATCTTTTATATTGTTGTCCTACATGTTATAGAATATGTTGGCTGAAGGACGCCAGCATTATCCCACTGTCACGTCATAGCTAAGATCGATGACACACACAGAATAAACGAGCTGAACAAAACAAAGAAGTTGTTTGGTGTGTACACAAAATCAGGGCTGTGCCCAAGATCGTTTCCTCTTTCACATATTCACTACTCCCAACACTCCCATAAGTCATAATCACTGTGGGCCACATTGTGAGATTGTTAGCAAAAGCAGTGTACACGGCCTGGACACAATTTCATTCCATTGTGAGAATTTTGACAGCATATAGGGCACTATATAGTAAATAGTGAGTGATTTTGGACACTGCTAAAGACAAAGATCATTTTCAATCAAAACAAGAGAAGGCTAATATCAATTAATACATCTTATTTTATCATGATTTATTCAAATAAATATGAAATGCACACACATATTCAGACAGACAGTGTGAGGAAAGTAATGCATTTTTAAAACACTACAGCATGTAAACACTTTCTAGTAGAAACGTGAAAGTTGTCAAGTAAATTTTATTTATAAAGTGTAGCGGCAAATCACAACAGAAGTTATCTCTTGACACTTTTCATATAAAGCAGGTCTAGATTACGGCGACAAAGAAAAACTCCCCTTTAACAGGTAGAATCTCGAGCAGAACAAAGCTCTGGGTGGTTATCCTGTGAAATATCTCAATATCTACTAGATGGATTGGCACACAATTTAGTACAGATATTCATGGATCCCAGAGGAGAAGATGAAATGGAATGTATCAAATCCAAATCACCTATCCCTAACCACTGGCCCAGCTGCCACTTTGGACTTACTTACTCCTACCATTTACATTGCAACTGTCATTTATTTGACAACTGTAATTTCTCTCAGAGCTCTGCCAGAGAGATGAACTTCCCTTCCAGCCAGACTAGTGCTTGTAAATGCTCTCTGCAAACATGGACTTAACCCTCCTAGATGAGAGAGAAGGTCCAACACTGGGAAACATCATTAAACTCCCGGCCCCAACTGATCATCCACATACCTCCCCCTCTTTATCGTATCACTAGCAAGGCTGCTGTTTGTTCTCACACTTGAGAAATTGTATTCTTTCAAGGACATCCAACCCCAGTGTTTTAATCTCAGCCTGGATGCCATCCATGCTGCTGCTTAATGTTTAAACTCCAGCAAACAATACACCTTTTGTAAGTGGCATGAAGAGGAAATAACTTTTATTATAATCACGTTTTATTCTGTTTACTGAGATCAGATTCAACTCTGTCAACCATACCGGAAACATCACACAGTAATTCAAATATTTGAAGAAAGTACAGCCCATTTGCCAAACATTACCTTTCCAAAATTTTTGGGATTAATAATTCAATATATCCACACATGGCGACTAATTAGGCAACTAATACCGGGTACACTCTACACGAGAATCAAGCAGATGTTGGGCCTGATTACCCCCTCCCAATGTCCGGCAAAGCCCAGATTTTTTGATGGGTCTAAAGATTATCTGTCCAGATATTCCCGTGGTGTGAGGTATGTTAAGAATGTTTTACAATATTTACGATCGTATCTCCTGTTGTGTGTGGGGATCCCCGAGGAAGGCCGATGACGCAGTCAAGTGGGAAAGTACGATAGCCGATTGAGAACCGAGCTGACTGAAGTG
Organism: Sebastiscus tertius; assembly: GCA_916701665.1. Taxonomy (NCBI): domain Eukaryota; kingdom Metazoa; phylum Chordata; class Actinopteri; order Perciformes; family Sebastidae; genus Sebastiscus; species Sebastiscus tertius. The sequence goes on from CAKAOH010041608.1 coordinate 57,095, forward strand.
GAAGGACAACAACGCGGTTACGGCGGCCGCGGCTGATGCATGACGCGAAGCACAAAGTAGTAGTAAGATGGACCTCAGAAATGGAGGACCAACTTTTTGATTTGTGGCAACAATGCGAGCAACATCCTTCGTGAGTTTTCAGTAAAAACGAACATCGCTAATTTGTCCGCCATGTTTGTTTACACCAAAGTGTATCTTGCCATTAAGATAGTGAGTCAGCTGTTCCAAGCTGCAATCTCCTGGAGTGATGTTGCATTAATGTCCATTTCAAATGACCCGCTCATTTATTTAAACTTTCTGAGTGAAAAATAAATATGTATTCTGAGTTTAGCCAACACGTTCTCATCCCAACTCGTCATATACTAATGCTTTGTCAAACCCATCGGCATCACTTTTCGGTTGTAGTAAAAAAAAAAAGCAAAAACACTGGCATGGTTTAGTCAACCACTTAGTTAGGTTTAGGAAAAACCAACATGGTTGGGCTTGAAATATAAAATATTAAAGTATAACTTGACATTGTGAACATGGGGCTCCAGCGGTCTCCTGGATGAAAGCCAGTTTCTTTGGACCCATCCACCTCCCCTCCCGCCGCCCTGTGTATCTCTTTCGCTCTTTATAACACGTCACCACAGCACTTTCCCTGTGCACTTACTGTTGCTGCTGATGGGTTTACATTGTAGTTAATGGAAAGCACCGTATATCTCCTACCGCCGCAAAAGTATTGAACGCAGACGGCCGTGACAAAGTGTGAAAATGTCTGCAACAAACACCAAAACTGCTGTGCCAGCCAAGGCAGGGAGCCTTCTGTGGGAAGGTAGGGAGCTTTTATATCACCACACCGAGCCCAGGTGTGGCTCATTAACCTGACGACACTCCGACCTGCATAACAAAGACAAACCTGCAAAGGACCTCGGAACACCTAGTGGAGCGGAGGGGTCGTCACAAACGGCATTTGCAACACAGACCAAAGTTGTTTTTGCACCTAGGGTGTTGTTGTTCACAACGTTTAGTTTCAATTTCACTTTACAAACATAGTATTTTCAACCCAAACCACAATCTTTTTTTCCTAAACCTAAATAAATGATTTTGTTGCCTAAACCTAAGCAAACGGTTTTGTTTGAATTCACAACGTTAAGCACGTGTTTACTGCAACCGTAGTGGAGATATCTAGCATGTTAAATATCTGGACCTGTCAAGGGAGATCTGTCAGGGTGCTACAGCCAATGAGAGCGCGAGACACGGGTTGAGGGGAAAGTTGAGCAACTTTGCTGTATGAGTTGCATTTGCAACATGGACCAAGGTTGTTGTTGCACAGGGTGTTGAATGTTTGCATGAATAAACATAATACACAACACAGTGACTGATCTACATATAAAGATGTATGGAAACAGGCTATTATGTGAACACATGCCAACAACATCATCAACGAGCATGACACAGGCGTGCTGTGTCACTTCTCACGTGTGTTTTTGTGACAAAATGTATTTCGGAGAGCTGACCTGGGATTCCTCCCAGTGAAAGATCTTGTAGTAGTGTGTATGTGTGACCTCCTGTCAGTCATGTAGTGTGAAAACCACAACGACTTCAAGACTCCCAATTACAAGACAGCAGGTTGTGTAGTGTGAACTGTTCTGCGCTCTGACGACTTTGAAAGTCGTGTAGTGTGAACTTGGCTTAAGTTGTGGAAAATAATTGAAATGTGAAGCCAGTTTCACCCACAGGTCTTTCACCCAGGATTTGTCCATGGCGGACAAATGGGTTTTCGGTCCAATGGAACATTTTTTGGACTATTTTGGGGTTTCGGAATAATGGGCCTTCGGCTCAAAGGCATTGCACCGATTAATCATCAAATAATGACTCTAAATTCAGCTTTTTAGACACCAGGTTGTCTTGATGGATGATGCCGTGAAAAGTCAAAAAGTCTGTAAAGATCTTGTAAGTTTTACACAGCCATAAAAGGCGCTTAGGTGCAAGCACAAAATACTGATATGTGATCGGTCCTCTGAGGTGTGCTGTTTTGTTCCATTAAATCAAGGCGTTGGCTGTCATTGGCAATTCGTTGTGGCAATAATTTATTTAAATTAAATTAACCAGCCAGCCTGTTATGGCATAACAGTATCATTCAGTTACAGATTAGGGAAGCAATGCAGGTACTAGTTAATAAGTTACACAGGCCACGGAACTTATGACAGCAGCAGGACTGTAAAGCAATTAAAGTTATCTTTTAACGCATGATAGATGACTTTTAGTGTCCTTGGAATACAGTGCATATACCTGACACCTGCTCTGGTTCACAGTTTGCAAACATTATTTGAAAATGGTTTAAAATGATTTAGAAAAAAATGTAAATTGGTAACACTGTTACATTTGAGGAAAAAAAAACTATATTGTCAGTGTTAACTCCTGGGAAAGCCATTTAGCCCACCATGTGGAACATAAAGTCTGCACTGAAACCAGACTAAAGTATTACCTCGTTTGCAGTCTTGACTACATTACTGTTTCAACAAAACAATGTTAAAACATTGAAAGAATTGAGAAATAAATGATAGTTGAAGTGTGGTAATATTGTGGTATATATCAGCTTCTCTGCAGCTGAGTCGGCAAGGTCCACCCTTAGAAGCCAGACAACAATCACTGCAAAACATCTCCATCATAACATGACTTATTATTGAGTCCTAAAAAACATTCATCATAACCAGTGGGCAACTCCGGTGTCTGAAGTACCTTAAACTTGCATTCTTTCTAACAGCCAGCAGGGGGCGTCTCCTGTGGTTACAAAAAGAAGTCTGATTGTATAGAAGTCTATGAGAAAATGAGTCTACTTCTCTCTTGATTTATTACCTCAGTAAACATTGTAAACATGAGTTTTTGGTCTCAATTGCTAGTTTCAAGTTTTATTCAATACAGCATGATGTTCATTTAGTAAATTATGGTCCCATTTAGAATCAAATAAACCTTAAAGCAGGGTATGCTTTAGGGCATGGCTACTTTGGGATTGACAGGTTGCTACCACAGCGTTGTCCGGTCTGGGAGTTGTCCGTGTTTTCGTCTTCGTCTTCGTTTTCTGTGGGTAGTTGGCATGTTCTGCCTTTGCCTGGGGGCGTTTTTGCAGTGTTCCAGTTTCCACCCACAATCCAAAAATATTGATGGTTATCTTCCTTGGCGACTAATCCGATTCCCTCACCATATTCCAGTCCCGCCTCAAAATCTTTTCTCCTCTGCCTACTTGTAGCCCCCCGCTCCCCCTACCCATTTGTCCGTGTGTATGTATGAGAGTGTGCCTGTGTATGTTGCCTGTCTTTGTCGTTCGTCTCTTGTTTGTCTCACACCGTATTTCCCCCACCACCACCTACAGAACCCTGAATTGGATAAGCGGTTACAGAAAATGGATGGATGGATTTTAAGAAAAGTTAGAAAGAAAGTTTATGCCATGTTATGGCCTGGCTGTGTGACCATAACACATAAGGAAGCGAACTGCGAGGGAGTAGCAAACGCTGACATAGCACCCGGTGGTGCCAGGGGAATAAAGTTCAAGGACTATGAGGATGGGGCGGGTCTTGTGGCCAGCTGCCTCCAATCATTTGATTACCTACAAACTAGGAACCAGGAACACTGAAACACACAGGCACAGCACAGCACCAAACAACATACCAGCCCTGGAAGAGGCCCTGAGGCCCATCACATCCACTGTCCCACTTTGAATCCAATCCAATACAAAGCTTATAATAAACAGTTTTGCAAACATAATGCAATGAGTGGCTCTTCTAGCCACTCTACCGAGTACGAAGTTTGGCATAATGTTTTGGTGCCCCTATTAGGCGGGTGATGGGTATGTCCTTGTTTTGACCAATAAGCGGGTCCCAGCAGTACTCAGGCGAGAGCAGCCTGCTTGGTTTGTTAAGCCAAAAGTATTTGTTGAGATGACTCTCATCATGCCACAGAGCCTCCACACTGTTTAGTTTGTCCTCCATGATACTCAGAAAGCAGTAATCTGCCAAATCCTTCACATTTTTCCACAAGCCTCCAAAGATAGCAGCATGGTAGTAGTAATCTCCGGTTTCCATGTAGGCTTTGGATTTGTTGTTTCTGTCATAGGTGAACCTATGCTTTGGAAGTTTGTAATACCACGCGTGTTGCAAAGCCACAGATTCCCCCAGAGCCTCTGAGCCAAATCTTCCCTTAAACTCCTGATCCACATCTAAGCAGAAGACGTAATTGCAGTGGTGACGAATCTCTGATTCTATGGCATCTGATATCGTTTTCATCCGCATCATGGAGATGTCTTGCCACTTGGAGTGCTTTTCCACCAGAATAACATTCAGGCTTCGATTGTTTGGTACCTTCTCTGGCAGATCCGTGAACACATAATAGGTCACATGTAGTCCCACCATAAAATGTTTTTCTGCAGAGGTCAGGAAAGTCTTGAGGTAGGCATCCAGGTACCTGAGGTAGAGACAGAGAGAAAAATAATTGCTGTTGCTCATAACTCATTATGATGATGAGAAAAAAAATCAATATTATGGCTTTTATTTCATTATTTGAGACAACTATTATACATATGCATTCACGTTTGCTGACCTTTTACTCTGTTTTAACACTAGGGTCATTACTTTCAGACTGAACCTAAGCTTAGCATTTGTTGTACATTTGCATGATGGTTTTCACATAGAAGTGTTCACCAACATTCTTAGAAAACAATGTCGTAGTGAAAAATAGGAAAAAAGAGGGATGACGTATGGGCCGGTGGAGCAACGTGAACACAACTGAAGGGAAAGTGCAGTAAAAAGTAACTACTACTACCATCCCAGAAACAAATATTGTTTGGCATTAATGTTTTTGTCTTGTCACACTGCACCACAGTGATATTCAGCTTTAACTGACCGAATTGTATCTCATTCAGATGGATTCAGGGTTTCTTGATTTACACCTAGGTTTGGAAAAAACAATACCAAAACTTTTGGCAAAGTGCTGCCAGATTCAGACTGAACTGCTAGTAATAGTAATATATCACTTGTTTTTCTCTAGCGGTAAGGGAAGTCTTGAGGTAGCCATTCAGGTACCTTAGGTAGAGAAAAAACAGTTTCAGATGGAACGGCTAGTGTGAAAGCGCTGGTGTTTTCACGGTCAGTGTTTATGAAGAAACAAACCTTCCCAGAGCAAACACGGTGAGGGCAACAGATGACTGGTTATCTGCTCAGCGTCCTACACCTCAGAGCAGACCACCTTACGGATCGGGGAAAATTTGGGGAAGCGGAACTACATAAACAAATGTTGGTGTGCAGAGTTAGCGTTAAGGAAAACTCCTCACTTAGAGACCATTTTCATTAACTGCGAACCATTTTATTCACAAAACAAGGCAGAAGAGGAGTTACCCGGCCCACAGGAAGCCTGGGGCCCCCTGGTGGAAGTCACTGAGGTAGTCAATCAACTCCACAGTGGCAGAGCCCCGGAATTGATGAGATCTGTCCAGAAATGCTGAAAGCTTTGGGTGTGGAGGGGCTGTCTTGGATGACACGTCTCTTCAACATTATATGGAAGTCGGTGACAAGGGGGACCAGAGAGTGTGTACCAATTACAGGGGTATCACACTACTCAGCCTCCCTGGTAAAGTCTACTCCAAGGTGCTGGAAAGGAGGGGTTCGGCTGATAGTCGAATCTCGGATCGAAGAGGAACAATGCGGATTCCGTCCTGGCCGTGGAACAACGGACCAGCTCTTTACTCTCGCAAGGATCCTGGAGGGAGCCTGGGAGTATGCCTATCCAGTCTACAAGTGTTTTGTGGACTTGGAGAAGGCGTATGACCTTGAGATACTACGATACTGAGATACTGTGTGGTTGCTGCGGGTGTATGGGGTGAGGGGGTCACTTCTCAGGGCCATCCAATCTCTGTACACCCAAAGTGAGAGCTGTGTTCGGGTTCTCGGCAGTAAGTCGGACTCCGGAGAATCGAAGCAGCGGGGGTGGTATTGCATTCGCTTTACCGCACCGTTGTGACGAAAAGAGCTGAGCCGGAAGGCGAAGCTGCATAGATTCACTGGCATTCACATCAGGCAAAAAATTTGCAGCAGAAGAAAGTTATTATTCATCATGAAATCTCTCTGTAATAGCAGTTTGGCAACGCTGTTTTTAAATATGCCCTTTAGCTAAATTGACTTGATTTCTGAGCCCATACAGCCAAAAGTAGAGGGACTATTCTCTTACCCAAAGTCAAGCGTGTCGTCTAAGTTGATGCTCTGTCTCAATTGTCCTTCATTGGCCAACCGCAGGTTGTCTGGAGGGATGAGGGACGCTAAATTTCTAATATTGAAAAATAAGACTGGAATAAAATCATTTTGAAATGACTCTTGCAAATAAATCAAATTGGCTCATATGTGCTCTTATTGGTCTTCAAGAGCAATAACGATGACTTTGGGACTCACCTTAAATATAAGGAAGTGGAGCTGACAATGAGCAACACAAAACAGCAGAAGATTCCACTGCTCCTTTCCTTGAGCACACTGAAATGAGCAAACAAACAAAAAACAGAACACATCAGTTCTACACATTATATGGTTAAAAAACAACATACAGTATTTGATGTTATACTGAGCATGTCAAGATATGCAATAAGGACCAAATAAATTATTATTACTACTACCACTACTTGATATGGCCAAGCTGCATGGGGGAGAAAAACTGAAGTGGCTGTTGGCTGAAGATCATGGTGAAAGTGATGTTAGGTTGAGCAATTCTGGTCTTTAATTTATTTAAATTCACTAACTGAAACACATTTACCTTAAAGCTCTTATTTTAATGTACATACCTTCCATGTTTTGTGCGAGGGCTATTCTACAGCTTTTATTATCTCCTCATCCAATTCACCAATTAAAAAAATGAAAAAAAAAACAGGAATGAAAAGTATCCCTCGTACTGATACATAGAGCATTTAAAACTTCATTTAAGAAAAAATGCTGCATGTCAGAAACAATCACTGTGGATAATCCACAGACCTTGTAATTTTACAGCTTACCACACAGCCCATTCACACAGAAAGGCGTATTAATTCCACGATAATGCGCAAGTCATTTACTGTGCAATAAGAACATCTTTCTTGTGTTTGGCGTGACATTTGTACACCATGTAGTCTCTACTGACTGCAATGTAAACACCCCATGTAGATATGCTACGATCAGAGTGACGTAGAATAAAAAACAAGAAAGAGACACACAACTTTTAACCAGGAGGCCGGTGTTTTGTTTTGTAAGTTTAGTGATATTTGTGACATGTTTTTCATACTTACGTTACGTTGTTTCCATACGTATTTTACTTAAGTTTATGTAGGCCTGCTTATTTTAAGTCTAACCATGGTGTTATTCCTAAACTTCAGTGGTTTTATTGCCTAAACCTAAGTGAGTGGTTTTGTTGCCTCAACCTGGCTACGGACGTTACCGTTTGTGTGGCGGACAAATGATATGCGAAAAGCCTAAAAGCATCCTCACGCGGAATGTCTATGTAATGACGTGCTATCTATTTGTCTTCCTGTGAGAGCAGGTTGTACCACAGTGAAATATAAGATCAGTTCACCAGGTTTGGGTGAACAGTTCCTTTAATTAAAATGTCTCTTTTTCCTGCCGGGAGTCCTTTTTTGAATGACGAATACAGACTACCGCCACCTGCTGGTGTGGAGAGTTATTTCATGTCAGGAAGGCGCAGAACGTATGTTCTAACTGGCCGTCGGCTGTAGTCTTTGCAGTGTGTTTGGGTGCAACTTGTGGGCCAAAACAATGGCGATGTGAGGCGACGAAACAGCCGGCCTTCGTCGCCGCCAGTTCTCTGATGTCGGGTTGGCGTGTCCCCAGCTTAACAGATCTGGGTTCCCCGTTACACAGATGATACTCCTAAATCATAACGCATGACTTGTATGACTCCTAAAGAAAGACTTTTTATTTTGGCTGATATTTAACTTAAAGGTCACCTATTATGCAAAATGCACTTTTCCATGTCTTTTCAACATCAATATCTGTCCCCAGTGTGTCTACAGGTCACCATAGTATCATAAAAGACCATCCTCTC
>CAKAOH010041609.1:0-47934 GCA_916701665.1 Sebastiscus tertius
GCAATGAAATGTTAAAAGGTTATTCAATCTGATATTTTAGTTATTAGAATAGTTATTTTACTGTTACAATGAAAACAATGAAGTGATAATTAATAATGTTTACTAATGATTAGCAATGCTATAATTTCTGTTATTTTATCATTAGTTTGTGTAATATGAAATAATTAGTTTCTATATTGTAAATATTTATTAACAGTTTATTGTTCAAGACATTCTAACATTTGATATACTATATTAAGTATTTGTTAGTGATTACCAAATGATTTGTAAACCTTTAAAAAATCATTTGTAAAACATATACAAACATAGATTGATGCTTTACGAGGTATTTATTAACCATTTAACAATGTATTATAATCATCAGTTGTAACTTTATAATAACCATCCAAATAATGTTTATAGACAGTTCACAAACCAATTATCAACCATTAACAAAGTGTTACAAATATCTATCTATGTAATGTTTATAGATATTTTACAAACAATTTCTTAAAGGTTTACAAATAATTTCGTAATCATTAACAAATACATATAATATAGTATATCAAATTGTATATGTGCAACAATAAACTGTTACAATAACATAAATTACAGCATTACTAATAATTAGTAATTAATTTAATTCTTTGTTGACAGTAAAATAACTATCAACTAAGTTTAACCAACAATCAATGTACCAGTTATAAAAGTGTTACCAAAAGGGAAACTCCAAGTCCCACTATGCCTCGCGTGTCCCAGGAGACGCGCGGGTCTGTGAGTGGTTGATTGCAGTCACGCGTTAAGATCCGGGTCTTCTCGCTAAGCATCATCGTTCAGCTGGTTGTTTGATGAGACTTTGTTTGTCCCACGGCTACAACAAGCGGCCGAGCCTCTCCCGGGAAACCAGACTGAACTCCGGTCTATCACACCACGGTACGGTCACCGCCTTTATCTCGCTTCTTTCATCAACTTCGACGTGATAACGCAGGTGTTGCTTAGAGCAAAGCCAGTGTGTCGTAACGTTAGCGGCTCTGTGGCGAGCAAAGGTCTCTGTTGGTTAAAGCCAGCTGATAAACGTTAGTCAGGCTCGCTGCCAGCAGGCTCCTCTATATCTAAACATCCTCCTACTATAGCTCAGTGGAGCACTGCTGTCTGGTAAGTTACAAACTCTATTAACTCGATTAAACAGACGAACAGAGTCCTGCCTATCTGTCGCTTATTATCCGCTATCTTGTAAGAAGTCGTTGTTTGTCTTGTTTATCGCTCAGTGAGAACTGATAAAGGTATTTAACCAGGTTGATGCTGTAGAACAAACACACAGTGCTTTACATGTTTGTTTACTTAAATGACTGTGTTTCCACGTGTTGTAACATGTTGTAAAGAATAACTGTTTGTCCTTCTTCCCACACAGTTCTTGGTTTTTAATATGTAGTAGTAGGCTGTTATCTATATGTAGTTAGTAGGTTATCCCACATGGTCAGTCTGGCTGAGATGAGGACCGAGTTACAGTTAGTTTTCAATTATCCTTAAAAGTGGATGTATTATATGACTTAGTCTTAAATTACATGCAAGACATTTGTAGAAAACCATGCAGATGGGTCAGTGTATCTTTTGGTCACAAAAGGATATTAAAAAACAAAAATAATGAGTGGTTATTTGATTTTCCTTTTAAAATACAAAAAATAATATCAAAATACAAAGCTTTTTTTATTCATCAGGATTAAAAAGGGATGAACTAAACTTAAAAAAAACGGTTGATTTTCATTTTCTATTTCTAAAAACCAAAAATTAAAATCACTAGAAGACAGAGATTAAAAAAAACGCCCGTTTTTTTCATCTTCTGCGACCGGAAGTTGCCACTTACAAAGTAAGAGCGCGTATGAGGACGGTGCTATATAAGAGAGAAAAGAAGCAGGGTGCTGCTGTGTAACTGAAGGTGATGGACATGGGTCGTTGTTTGTCTTGTTTATCGCTCAGTGATAACTGATAAAGGTATTTAACCAGGTTGATCCTGTAGAACAAACACACAGTTCGTTTACTTAAATGTGTGTTTCCACGTGTTGTAGCCCATTATTACCACTATTCACAGAACCTTTACTGCATGTTGTAGTGAGGATAACTGTTTGTCCTTCTTCCCACACAGTTCTAGGTTTTTAATATGTAGTTAGTAGGCTATTATCCCACATGGTCAGTGTGGCTGAGATGAGGACAGAGTTTTCAGTTAGTTTTCCTTAAAAGTGAATGTATTATATCACTTAGTCTTAAACTACATGCACGACATTTGCAGAAAACCATGCAGATGGGGGTCGGTGTATCTTTCGGTCATTCGATTATCTTTTCACAAAAGGATATTAAAAAACAATAAAATGAGTGGCTATTTGGTTTTTCGTTTTAAAATACAAAAAATAATATCAAAATACGAGGCGTTTTTCTTCATCAGGGTCAAGAAGGGATGAACTAAACTAAAAAAACAGGTTGATTTTCATTTTCTATTTCTAAAAACAAAACTGATAAAGGTATTGGCGGCTTGTAACCAGGTTGATCCTGTAGAACAAACACACAGTAGTTACATATTTGTTTACCTAAATGACTGTGTGTTTCCACGTGTTGTAGCCCATTATTACCACTATTCACAGACACTTTACAGCATGTTGTACTGGATAACTGTTTGTCCTTCTTCCCGCACAGTTTTAATATGTAGTATCTGGGTATCCCACATGGTCAGTGTGGCTGAGATGAGGACTGAGTTTTCAGTTACCCTTAAAAGTGAATGTATTATATGACTTAGTCTTATATTACATAAAAGACATTTGTAGAAAACCATGCAGATAGGTCAGTGTATCTTTTGGTCACAAACGGATATTAAAAAACAAAAGAAATGAGTGGTTATTTGATTTTCATTTTAAAATGCAAAAAAATAATATCAAAATACAAGGCGTGTTTTATTCATCAGGGTCAAAAAGGGATGAACTAAACTTAAAAAATAAATGAAGTAACCACTCATTTTCTGTTTTTTAATATCCGTTTGTGAAAGGAAAATGGAATGACCAAAAGATACACTGACCCAGATGGTTAAATCTGGTTCTGAAATGATAAGCTCATTATTAGATTAGTCAATTAAAGCAGCAGTGGGTAGAAATGGAGCAAACATGATTTTAAAAAGTTATTTGTATAAAAGTAAGTCACTATATCCTGACTGTAGTGCAAGAGACAGGTAGTCTGAAAAAAAACCATGTGCCTCTGTGTCCTCTGTTGTCCTCTGGTGCTCCTAACGGCATCTGTAAGATTTCACAGACCGGAGGAAAACATCCAGTCAGAGCTGATCTGAGGTCTGCCGTCTCTCAGCAGCTGTCAATCACTCGCGAACTCTGATCAAATGGTCAAACCAGGCAGCGCTGATCAAATATGAATCAATATTCTGTTGCTGTAATGTCTATTTCTCTCCTGAAATGTTTTCAGAAACATCTTGTAGTGTACTGTTTAGCTGTAAAATGAGAAAGTTTGAGACCCGGCAGCCATGTTGAGATCAAGTTGAGGAAATACCAAGCACCGCCCACCAGCCGGAGCACAGCCAATAGGATCTCTCTCTCTCTCTCTCTCTCTCTCTCTCTCTCTCTCTCTCTCTGAAATTACCTGTGATTGGTCAAAGTCTCCCGTCGCGGGCTAGATTTTTTGTAAAGCCTGAAAACAGAGCCATGAGGAGGAGCAGAAGTCTAGTTTTCTCTCAGAACACTTGAATTGTAATATGCTGAAAGGTTATTATGGGGTTTTGCCCAATCTGGCCAAAAACATTCTGCCTACTTAAGCTTTAACAGAAAAATCTACTTTCACGACCAGTATAGTAAGAGGATGAGATTTTAAATAATAGCTGTTCATATTAAATATGTCCCAGAAAGTTGATGCTTTGTTTTATAGGTTTATTTCAAATCTGTAAATAAATAAGTGTGATTATTTTCCTGGACGATCAACGATCTGACTCGCAGACAATCAGTTCCGGCAGGTCTGAAATTGCGGTTGGCTGTCTGAGTGGTCCCACAGCTGATTTCCCAAAGGGCTGCTGTCAAAAGATCTGTTATAAAGTACTTACTTCCTGTTCATAGTGGAATTGCAAAAAAGTAATGCTACTGTTCACATTGTTGTGGACACAGTCATCTTGTTTGAATCAACTTTATTATATTGCTTGAGTTCACCCTGATGTCCCATCATGTTTCACTCTAATGTGTTCTCTGTCTTTCCCTTCCTTCCTTCCTTCCTTCCTAGATCCACCATGAACTTCTTCCTGGAAACAATGCAAGTCCTCCTGTTGTCCATCTGGTACAATGTGGAATCTTTTGTCTACCTCTTTGTGCCCAGGAAGAGGAAGAACATATCTGGTGAGGTGGTGCTGATCTCGGGGGCAGGTAGCGGGATCGGTCGCCTCATGGCTCAGGAGTTTGCAGCTCTTGACACCGTGCTGGTGCTGTGGGATATTAACCAGGAGGGGATGAAGGAGACGGCTAGATTGGCTAAACAGAGCGGAGCCAGCAGAGTCCACTACTATCTGTGTGACTGCAGCGACAAGAACGAGGTTTACAGAGTGGCTGACCAGGTAAGGTTCCCACTACACTATTTACAACTCTATCTTCTGACCAAGTACTATACTTAGCTTCTGTACAGGGCTACCTAACTAGAGAGGTCAGACCATCAGATGGGTTGTAAACCAACAGTTTATGTTATGCCTCCATGCCGGCGACAGCCTTTGGTGGTCAAAGGTCAAGGTCACTGTGACCCCACAAAACATGTTTTTGGCCATGCAAGTCAAGAAGTCATATGCTTATTATGACAGTTTTACACAAATGTCTAACAGGATAAAGATATAAATATAAAAATAACAGGAGATGAAGAAACTTAAAAATGAATATAGTGCAGGGTAACAACTGAGAAACTGAAACTGTTAAAAATGAATATAAACGATAAACATGGACTAAAGCTGGCTACAGAAAGGAATCACTTCCACCTTTTTCTGATTACAACAGAAGTCTAAGGAAGTGTCGCAACTCTCTCCTTTAAACAGGTCTAGTTAGACCTAATGAACAGCAAACTGTGTGTTTATAGCCCCGTTTGCACCGCAAGAATTTCCCCCCGGAACTAAGAACCTTTTGAGGAACTCGACCGTAGGGACCAGGGTCTAAATTAAGTTTTGGGGACATTTTACAGGGCTTTTATACCCCCCAAAACGGCCCTGGTTGGGGTTGGTAACACTTTCTGCAAGCACTGGAACCTTCGGGGTGGAGTTTGCAGGGATGACTGTCGCTGATAAGTGAAACACACTAACACAGTACCGCTGCTTGAACTCGTGTACAGCATCATTCATAAACAAGGTACTCTAGTATCGATTTGAGTTCATTTTGGGACGAGGGGAGGGGGGGAGTATTTCTTTGTTTGGTTTGATAACATTGAAAGTAAAGTTAGGCTTGCTGTCGGCCTCCCGACTCATTGAGGGAAAAAAAAGAGAGAGATCACAAAGGCGAGTGGTAGTGTTAGAAGAGGGAGATGTTGCGGTGATGCTGTGGATGAGAGAAAGATAAGTTATTGTCTGATTGTTTCATGGCGTTGACGTTCTAAAGCTCAAATAAATAACCCTCAAACACTCAACAGATGATTTACTGTGGAGACAGACGCTCTTAGTTTCATTTTCCTGTGCTCCATTTCATTCATTACAGCCAACGTGCATCAGTAAATGTTGTGGCAGTGAGATAAAACATTTAAATGTTTATATTTTTCCAGCGCGTTTTTTTTAGATGAAACATGCAAACACACTGGACTGCAGGCTGCAGAGTGTGTTTCCTGCTGCAACCACCAGCAGCCCTCGTCTCGTGTCATGTTGCTTTTTCATACGTCAGCGGACTAATTTGCCTAATCTTCACAGGTCTTTAGACCGCAGTGGAAACAAAGACAAGAGTGGGCTGAAGAAACCTTTTAGTTCCATGAAAAGTAGTTCCTGGGACTAAAAATAACCCAGCTTATGTTTAATAGTATGTAAATCAGGGCGTTTCCTGGAAAAGGCCATGCATTATCAGCCCTACCTAGCCATGGGAGATTAATAGGTGTGCCATGGATCTGCATTCAGGATGGATGTGATAACATGTAGTGCTAAAGTCCTACAAATGTTGCAACTTTATGCTGCATGCTGAAAGTCCACACATGCATAAATACATTTCTGGATTGGAGTCTAGCAGCATGTGCGTGTGTGTGTCTGTGTGTGTCCTTGAGGCAGGGGAGGGATAAGTGTTGTGTAAATAGACACTTTATTGACTAAATGTGGGTGGGGCCAGGTGAATACAGAGAGCAAGATCTGAACAGTCACCAACACTGTGGTTGTAACGTGGCAACATAGGATCCTGTGCTCAGCAGACAGATGCCTTCCAGCCAACATTATCTCTGCTAGAGATCAGTGTAAAATATCTCATCAGTGTCAAATAAGGCACCTCGTCTCCCACCTATGTTTATTAGTAACTGACAACTGGCAGTTTTTTTGCCCTAAGGTCAAGAGAAATGCTAATTTTAGATCACACTAGAAGTGTGAGACAGAGCCATCAGGAGTCCTCAGTTAAAACCTGTAGTGCAAACTTTACATAACAGAATACACAAACACTAGATCTCTCCTGTCTTTTAGAAGAGCAGTGTACAAATCATTCAGGTAGCAGCTTCTCCCATCAGGTCATGTCAGCTGCCACTAATTCATGTTCATTCATTGAATCACTTGATGACCGACCAAACTGTACCTCTTCTGTTTTCTGGTTAACCCCTTACCATTCACACCTCTTTTTAGATCAATAGTCAGCAGTAGATGTCACATAGAAGTGGCGTACATCATCTGAAAGCTGGGAACCTGAAGATTAATTTGAGATGCAGCTCAGCACTGTGTTTCAACTTGTTCTAGTCATTAATAAGAAATAAACATGAATTAAGCAATTAAAATAAATTGTGAAAGTGTATAAGAGCATAGAACATGATGATATGAGTTTTTGATAGCAATTCCCATCCTCTATTATGTCTCATAAGTTGTTGCAGCAATTCTTGGGTTGATATAATTTGTTATATGGATTTGGTGTTTAAATTTATCAATTTTTTACCACTCAAGAATTGATAAAAATGATCAACAATCACTCCAAAATACCACATTAAGACACCAAGACCTTGAGGAACACCATAGAAAAAGCCATGCTGTGAATTGGTATCAAAAACTTTTTGACATTTGGAGATTTCTGCAAGAATTGCATTTTTTGGTGATTGGATGGCGAGTGTAAACTGCTCAGAAACCCCCTTGTTGTCAATCTAGCTGGGAAAGCCATCCATCCTCTGAATGCTCTAGGTCTCTAGTCTGATCCATCCATCCTCTGAATGCTCTAGGTCTCTAGTTTGTGGCTGTAAAGTTTCATGAGGCTGTGATTATCCTAGAGGTCACCACAGGTCATTTTATACAGGGAGGTCAAGTTGGTCTCACTACAATGGAATGTCTCCTATGGGGACTAACATCATCACACATGAATACAGTTGGGCTCATTGGATCCACAAGAGTTTCAGCTTTACAGTGATACACAATTTATGTAATTCAAGACTGTTTAGGGACCCCAGTATGCAGAAATACACCATTTTTAGAATAGGCGAAAATAACACATTTATACTGCATTCAAAAAACTGCTTGTGATTATCATAAGGTGGGAATGTCTGTAAAGGGGAGACTCGTGGGTACCCATAGAACCTATTTTCATTCACATATCTTGGGGTTAGAGGTCAAGGGACCCCTTTGAATATTGCCATGCCAGTTTTTCCTTGCCAAAATTTAGCATAACTTCGTAGCGTTATTTAGTGGTCTTCCCTCACATCTTCACTCTAGCTCGAGCAAACTCAGCCCGCAACAACCTCCGAAAGATGGTATAGCGGCCAGCCTGCTGGCGGGCCGTTGGAGTGTCAAGGGGTTAAAGGAATACTTCACCCACAACAAGACCAATTACTCACCCCGTGTTACCTTGAATTCTTGAAGAAAACTTTTTCTCTCAGTAAATTCTGGATGAATTGAAGTAAATGGGGGGCCGCGTTTAACAACAGCAAAACTATGTCAAAACATCCTTTTACAAACTCTCACACAACTCATGCAGTATAATCCGAGTCTCATTTATCCAGCCGTATGCTCACTACTTCACAAACACATGCATCTTCTCTAATACCTGACTATTTAAAAGACGAGTAGCGTGGTTTTGCAAGCATGAGACTGTTTATGCGGAAGTGTTCTAAATAGTAAGGTTTTAGCGAAGACGCATGTGTTTAGGAAGTGTATTTCATCTTGGGGGATAGCATGACCTTTTGACATTTTATTTGTATAAGATAAAACTTTATTTACCGTTCACACAGAAATTAGTTTTGCATCACATGCTCCAAGCAATCAACAGAATAACATAAAAACATAAAACAGCACAAAAAAACATCAGCCAGGTCACTCCCCAGCAAATCTACGTATCTACACCCTCTTGTGCCTGACATGATGAGGATTGTCGTACATGGTGAACCACAACAGATGGTTCACCTTTGACTCAGGTCACAGTGATTTCCGCCTGCCTGGGTTTCCTGATGCTTTGATCCATCTGCCTGCAGAGGTCACATACCTTGATCTCTCTTTGTGTTGGTGAAGACCAAAAGGGTTTTCAGGATATGATATATATTGCCTTTCAACTTGTAAAGGGGATTGCACTTGGTGAAAGAGCAGCAGACATGTTATTGATTGGTCCGAACAAAGCAGATTGAGCAGATCAATAGTAGTCTGCTCAATATCGGAAGGAATTCATAGCTGGTGTTGAGACATTTCATGTACAATGTAAACAGCCTAATTCCTGGAATGGTGACTCGATCCAGGGTCTCAACATTCTTCTGCTTGGTAACATTTCAAGTAAAAATGTGCATACTTAGGAGCTCTGTCTTTTTACTAGGGCTGTCAATCGATTAAATATTTAATTGCAATTAATCACATGATTGTCCATAGTTAATCACAAATTAATCACACTTTTATTATATCTGTTCAAAATGTACCTTCAAGGGAGATTTGTCAAGTATTTAATGCTCTTATCAACATGGGAGTGGACAAATATGCTGCTTTATGCAAATGTGTATATATATATTTATTATTGGAAATCAATAAACAACACAAAACAATGACAAATATTGTCCAGAAACCCTCACAGGTACTGTATTTAGCATAAAACAATATGCTCAAATCATAACATGACAAACTGCAGCCCAACAGGCAACAACAGCTGTCAGTGTGTCAGTGTGCTGACTTGACTATGACTTGCCCCAAACTGCATGTGATTATCATAAAGTGGGCATGTCTGTAAAGGGGAGACTCGTGGGTACCCATAGAACCCATTCACATATCTGGATGTCAGAGGTCAAGGGACCCCTTTGAAAATGGCCATGCCAGTTTGTCCTCGTCAAAATTTTGCGCAAGTTTTGAGCGTTATTTAACCTCCTTCACGACAAGCTAGTATGACATGGTTGGTGCCGATGGAGTCATTAGGTTTTCTAGTTTCATATGATATGATTCTAGCCTTAAAGCTGAGCCTGCCACAACCTAAAATTCACAAGTTGCGCTGATGCGTTAAAGAAATTAGTGGCGTTAAAAGTGCTTTAACGTGTTATTATCGCATTGACTTTGACGGCCCTACTTTTCACAAAATGGGATTACATCATACATGACAGACGTTTTCCTTTGCTCCATGCAGGTGAAGCGAGAGGTGGGTGACGTCAGCATTCTGGTGAACAATGCCGGGATCGTGACGGGAAAGAAGTTCATGGAAGCTCCCGATTCCCTGATTGAGAAGACGATGGAGGTCAACACCATGGCTCACTTCTGGGTCAGTCAGTCAAAGCTCTCGAAATATTTAACTTCATTTTCATTTGACATTTTTTGGGGGGGTTTTTTGGTAAAAAATAATCCAGATAATGAATGCAAACATCTTGCAGTGTGTTTAAAATGGTGTGCTTTGATAGTGTTTGCCCTCTGAACTGTACAATGAAACCCTTGTTTAGGTTTCTATGTTTAGTTTTGTTGTTTTCTGTGTCTCTCCGCTCAGACCTACAAGGCCTTCCTTCCTGCCATGATTGCCAACAATCACGGCCATCTTGTCAGCATCGCTAGTTCTGCTGGACTCATAGGAGTCAATGGATTGGCAGGTGTGTGTTTTCTCCTCCTAATCATATCATGCATGTCACTTACTGTATGTCGCAGCATCTTTCAAATTTCAAGTTTTTGTTCGTAGAAATATCCAGGTGAAAATTGGTAGTCTACTGGTCGAACTGCCATTTTTAATGTCACCTCCTTCATTCACTGTGACATCATGTTCATGTTAGGCAGTTTGTGTTTGGGTGTCATTTAGTTTAGTTTTGTCCTGACCCATCCATAAAAAGTTATATATCTGTTCCACTGACGTCAGTTTCAGTTTCCACAGAAGCTGTAGCTGGTAGCAGTTGCTAGGACCAGTTGATTTAGTTTTATCTTGAAGTCGACTAATGCCTACCATCCACTAGGAGACTTTGACAAGACTTTTAAAAGACTGAAGTCTGTCACCATCTCACATCTAAAGACAATGTGTCTGAAGTCTCAGAGTTTCATGTCACAGACAGTAATATTTTGCAAAGACTGGGGATCTTGCAGGGTCACTATTTACTACAACTAGATTCCTTCAGAGATGATGTCACATCCTGCTCCTGGTGGAAATTCACAACAAGAAAAACTGTTGAGAAACAAGTGGACCGAGATTACTGCAGCCCTCAAAATCCCCGGTGAATATGCTATAGCTAGCGATAGCAACTGGTGGAGTTGTGGAGTCTCTTTGTCATGTCCTCCCATTTGTACCATAATAGAGTGGAGAAGGAAAAAGGCTGCAGTGAGTATGCTATATGCTATAGCTAGCTAGCTAGCTAACCACTGTCCCAAACGGGGCTAATTGCAAGCTAATGTTAGCTACTAGAGTCTTTGCTATTAACCTACAAGCTAACTGCATGTTTCAGCTGAAGATTGCTATCTTCAATCATATAAATCTACACACACACACACGTGTATATACAGTATGAGAGAAAGAGAGAGCGAGTACTGCAGCCAGATTTACACGATTGAAGCCAACAATCTTCAGCTGAAACATCTGATTAGCTCGTAGGCTAATAGAAAACATTCCAGTAGCTAATGTTAGCTTGCAAGTAGCCCCATTTGTGACAGTGGTGCGCTAGCTAGCTGTAGCCTATAGCATACTCACTGCAGCTTTTTCCTTCTCCACATGGGAGGACACGTCAAAGAGGCGCTCTTGTTTGTTCACTCAACAACTCCACCAGTTTCTCCATGTTTACTTTCTACCCCGTTTGCTGCTTCCTGTTTGGTGCTGGAGAGAGCACTCCTATTGGTCGTTGACAATGATCACGTCATTGAACTTATGATAATATTAAACTTGTTTGTTTTTATCAGAACGTCAAAACCAGAAAAAGACTGACTGGAGACAGCTCGGACTGAGTTTTATGACCACCTTAAACTAAATGATCGAGGTCACGGGAGCCCGCCGCAACTCTAGCAAAACTCTCCTGATTTTATTCCGACATTGGAAATATGTCTGCGACAGTGAAATCGTTTGGCGTAAGGCCGGTATCAAGCTTTAGACTTAGGCTAGCTATGTCCCCATTCTTGGCGGCACGGTGGTCGCCTCACAGGTTCTGGGTTCGAACCCTTGGGCCCCTCTGTGTGGAGTCTGCATGTTCTCCTTATGACAGCGTGGGTTTTCTCCAGGTCCCGCAGCTTCCTCCCACAGGTGTTGTTGGGTTAATTGTTGATTTCTAAATGTGATTGTGAATGGCTGTCTGCCTCTATGTGTCAGCCCTGTGATCATTAAGGGTGAAGGCCATGTGCAGCATTCTTTGATCATGTATGTGAATTGACATTTCCTCTGCAGTTATCATGACTGTACATATAAATCATTCATATCTCTTTAGAATGCATTACGGACAGTTCAACATCCCCGGAGGAATTCAGGGTCTAGTGACTGTTTCAAGGGTCTGTCAGAGTAGCTAATACTGTCTCCTGGTCAGTGAATGTTTATTGTAACTCATTGCGCTGCGGGGTACAGAAATCGTAGAAAAGTCCTCATTGAGAGTTTGTAAATCTGTAGAAGTGTTGTCTGACTCAGTGTTGTGAGTGACTCAACCTCTGGGCAGCAGTAAACAAACAGCAGGCAGCAGCCTCAATGAAATATTCCCACTGACAAGAGTGTCAGAGACGGATTCAAGCAAAACACCAAAATAACAAACCTGTTTTTGTCTCTGAATTGGTGACATGAACTACGTCTCTAAAGTCCTGCTGTTACTGTTCAAAACTGTGTTAAAACTTTGAAGAGAGGCTGCCTCTCTTCTCCACATGTCTTCTATAGGATACCATAGAGCATTCCAAAAGTCTGAGACCGTGGGCCTCCCGACATCCACCCCGACCAACGTGTTTGTGATTAAATTGTTTACTACTAAAGCACAGTGGTGGAGGAAGTACTCACAGCTTGTTCATCACTTTAATGTTGCAGCTGGTAAAGGTGGAGCGAATTTTAACTACTTTATGTACTTAATAATTATATACTACTTAATAATACACTATAGTTTATTAGTTGATTTATATTTTGTATTAAGAATTTGCAAAGTAGCTAATAACTAATATTGTCAAATAATGTATTGAAGTAAAAAGTTCAATATATCCCTCTGAGGTGCAGTACAAGTACCTCAAAATTGGTCCTGAAAAATGACAATAGCTCAAAAAGGAGGGATCTGAGCCATTTCTCTTATCTTTATTAAAGTACTGCACATCCTGAACTCTGCTCTAATCTTACTGTACTATAGATAGATAAATGTATGTCCCAACTGGGATGCACCGATAGTAGTATCAGGTATTGGTCTGATACTGTGCTCATACTCGTACTCGTAATCTTAAAACTACTCCGGTAGAACCGCACCCGATAACACTGTACGGCAACGTGACGTTAACCTCTCAATCAGTTGATCACAGGGGAAATAATGTCAGCGATTTGGAAAGATATTTTATGATAAGCTATGAGGACAAAAGTAGAGCAGACTGCAAACTATGATTCCTTCCTTGTGACTGATTGAGGCAGCTTCTGACGGACAGGGCCCCAAACTTTTTTACATTGGTTGCACTGGTGCACTTAAGTTTTTCATTAAGGTTCACCAGCACATCATTTAGGTCGGGGGTTCTCAAACTTTTTGGGGCCAGGGACCCCTTAAAGGGGAGAAAATTTCCCAAGGATCCCCTCATTATCGTAACACAGATTAAGCATAATGCTTACTACCATTTCTACTCTTAGATGCCGTTGGAACCATTTTGTATTCTGAAACTTTCCAATCTTTGTAATCAGATGTCGTTTTAGCTTGGCTGACTTCATGGCTTCGTTCGCTAGCACCTGAAGACACATGACACATTTTAGTCTCCCGTGTTCTCGATAAAACCAAACTCGATTTAACTGTCGTCACATTTTCTCAATTTAGCTATTTTGGGCTTAGCGTCACTTGACAATGTGGACTGACTCAAATATTTCTCCATGCTCGCCAGCTAGCTAGCTGGCTAATAAGCTAAGCTAAGTAGACACAGGAACAGTTTGTTTTATTGGTGCAAGTGATCCCCGTCTGTAGATATGCAGTTTTTAATGATACAGCACAATTTAATAATTTATAGCAAATTATTCCGCGGACCCCTTGGCACAGTGCCGTGGACCCCTGGGGGTCCCCGGACCCCACTTTGAGAATCACTGATTTAGGTGCACCCAAATTTTTTCACAGCTCAATAAAGGTGCTGGTAGATGTTTTTTGAGTCAGACGAAGCCATCTCCGCCAAAGATGTTGGGTCAGAAGTATGGGGTCCAAGGGGCTTTACACACATCGCCCCGCATCGCAAACGAGAGCAGATGAAGAAAATAACTTGTAAAATGCCGCGCCACGTGCAAGCTTTGATGCTCGCAGTACTACCGCATGAAAATGGCCAAATCTGGGTTTAAGTGCTGTCCGCATGTTTACGTATTACGTTGGTATTAGAGTAACGTAATGTGTGCGTAGTGAGTGTGTGTGGTCGAGTGACAGAAGCCCCCCTCTCACACATGCACTGCAACCCTGAACTTATCTAGACATTACCTGGAGGAGCTGTGTGTGAGAACACAATGTCCGAATCATTCGGACCGGACATTAAACAGACTTCACCCTGCCAGTTCCCTAGTACAAAGTCTGTGTAATGTCCAATTGAGCCCATGTGTAAATGGAGCCACATTGTCCGGAGAATTCACAACAAGCAGGCGGACGTGATGATGATGTTTCTATCATGCGGCTGGTGCAAAACCAGAAGAAAAATGTAATGCCTGCACACTACTCCATGCCACAATATTTGTGTTGACTACGTTTTGATCCTGATCTTTGTCAGGCTGAAGTGTTTGAAAAAGTGGAAACCACACCCATATGTGTACATATGTATAATAAAACTAGAAACATGAGAGCACATATATCAGCACTGAGCTCATACATAAAATGGAGGTGCAAGTGCTAAATACAAGAAATAACTAAATGAAATAACATGACACCGTGGGTTGGTTTTCCTCCTGTCCTCCCCAATTCTTTGAGTCACCAGCCGTCACTGGTGTGAATAGTAATGTTGTGCAGCATGTGAGTGTGAAGACCCTCGCGGACATGGACAGATGAGGAACTTGATGTCATGCAGACCCTCGGGGCTATTCACAACAGAAAGAATAATTCTCCATAATCCAAACAGACTGGCCTCATGTTGTGTGTGTCAGTGTGGATGTGGAAAACAGAGCTTTTGTAAAACGATGATGGAGGCTGCTGAGACTCAGTCAGGGAGGAAAGTTCTAAAGTCACCTTTACCTTTCTCTGCAATCACTCTCTAGAATACCACTGATGTCATTAACCTGCATACGTTTATTTTGTCAGAGTTGCAAATAGGAAAATGACTGATCAAATCCCTCTCTCTTTTGTTAATGAAAAGAAGAAAAAAAAAAAAAGAGATAAGTAGCCAGTGGTAGGTTTTCCTCCTGTCTTCCCCAATATTTTGAGTCACCAGCCGCCACTGCTTTTCACATTTAGTGGCCGAGTGTGGACCTTTTCTTACTGACTGAATGCTTTTAAAATGCTCATGTTTTTTTTCTCTCCTCCCTGCAGACTACTGTGCCAGTAAGTTTGCAGCAGTAGGTTTCGCAGAGTCGGTCGGTCTGGAGCTACTGGCAACTGGGAAAGATGGCGTCAAGACCACCATTGTGTGCCCGTACTTCATCAACACTGGGATGTTTGATGGATGTCAAACTAAGTATGTCTCTTTACATGATTTTCACAGATTTGACTGTCATTTGTTTTTTTTAACGTCTACAGTTTCCCCCAAAAAGGTTGTTAGGCCCGGAGGCCTACATGGCTCTCTGACAAAAGTCCTTGTTCAGGGGCACATGAAGTCCTGAAAAAACTATGGTATCATGTTTTAGTCTTTTTGCATTTTGTAGTATGCATATCTCCAAAACTGGACAAATAAAACCACGCACTGTCTGCCTGGAGAGATACCAGTGGAGGAAGGAAGCAAATATAGGACTGTAAGTTGGGTAGAGTATTGTTAAAGTGTTATTGCTTTAGTTTTTTTGTTAGTTTTGGCACGCTCAAAATGGCAAGTTAATATGTAGTCACCAGTGGAAATGACATCTCGTGTTATTTGTGGAGAGAGCTGCAGCCACCAGCACTAATCACAGACTATAAACTGTAGTGATGGTGCTCTTTGGATTGCTCTGATGGCTTCAAATGATTGGTTTAACACGATCTGTGTTAATAGCTTCCTATCGATTTCCTTGTCCTGAGTTTATTGAGGTGTGTGTGTGGGTGTTTCTGTGTGGGTGTAACAGCCCATACAGAAAGCCACTCAGCAGTGCTAGCTGTGGGCCTTTATAGCCAGGCTGTGATGGCCAGTACTCAGAAGGAGAGCCGGTGAGATCGACTGACTTGTCGTGGTAGAGGAGAGGAATAAAGAGGAGGTCCTTTATTTCAATTAGGAACATGACAGCCATGAAAGCTAGGGACCTCCAAGGGAAGAAACTGGAACCGAAATGAAATGAAACGGAGAATATAAATGGATTGGGACAGAGAGAAGAATTTTTATGGTGCATGAAGTGGAGCTGTAGGATTACAATACACAGACAGAAGAGAGTGCCATGCCTTTATTTAATATTTGCTCCATTAGTAGAGACAAGCCTCCATTTCCACCTTTCCTTGTTTAAGTGATTCATATTGGTAAGAACCCCCACCCTGTTTGCTATTAATGCAACAGTTCCTCCACTAGTTCACATTAAATTGCATCCATTGGTTCTGCTGGCGGCTTGCGCAACTGCACCACTGCAAAGACCACGTCTCACCAGGGCTCAGAGACCTCCACTGGTCACAGTTACAAATCCACAGGACCAAGCACTGAATCTGAGGTGACGGGACCTCCCTCTCCACAATTCTCCACCATTCCTCATCCACTCTCCTCTCTTACTTTGTTAATAGTTTATCCTGACACTGTAATTTCTTTCGCCAGAGGGCAGAAGCAAATTATGACTATTATATGACTGTGGGATCATTTGAGTCACTTGTGCTAGATGCGCGCTGTAGAGGAGCAGGGGCTTACCTCCATGTAGATACGAACAACGTTTCATCAGCTGTGGTTGAAATAACCATTATTGCTGCTTTGTTTTATTTTTTAGCTGATTAAAAGTTAACACTCAGGCCACACAGGGAAAGTCAGCAGTGCGTGGCGGCTGCGGAACCTGTTTTTTTATTTCGGCGTCCATGGTAATTTCTTAACAGGTTAGAGCAGCCACACTGCCTGCACGGTTCACAGTAACTACAGTCAGTGAAAATGATCATTTGACTGTATATTGACATAACAGCAACATTACTACAGTTTTAATGGCTGTATCCGTGGAATATGTCATGGACATGAAAAAGAGATTTATTTTTAAATCAACACTTCCTGCATTCATTTAAAAATAAAAGCCCTCAAGCATTTTTTATCTGTGGACAGAATTCCTTCATTTGTTAACACGAGGCTTTTATTCTGAAATAGTTACAGGAGAGTGTTGTAGAACATGCAGGGACTTGCACGGCTCCATGAATGAATATAGTACGGGTTTTAATGAAGGATTATTACTATTATTTACAAATGAATACACGTTTTTTTAACCTTTTTCTGTCTAAAATAAATATAACATTTATAATGAAATGAAATGGCCATTATGAAAGACAAACTATGTAGAAAAAAAGGCCTGGCAGAAGCAGCAGAAACGCTGCCGGTGTGGACAACCTATGCGAAGGACACACAGCAGTTCAGCGAGGCAGCCATCACGCACTGCTCACACGGGCAGTCTGGACCAAGCGTAAGTCATCGTCAAATGATAGCCGATGCTTTTCAGAGATTGCTTTTCGGCCAACGCTTTCCGCCTGTTTACCTGTATACAACCAAAGCACGCTTCAACGTGATTGGTCAATACTGCTCGGACTACAAATGGAAACCAGAACGCTTCCGGTACCAAAAATCCTATCCTGTTTCCTACAGATTCTGCAATCATATGTTTCTAAAGATTAACTGGTGGCACAACGTGAGAGCATGTGTTATACACAGCTGCTGACTTTCATGGTCTCTGTATGTTTTTTGGATATTTTGGTAATAATATTTATAGCTGCATTAATCAATGTTTTATATAAACAACATGGATCACATGACTATGCATAATGTGAAAAGTGTCACTTGTATGATGAACCCTCAAAGAATGATCTCCTCTAACATGTAGGTCTTAAACATTAAAGGATAAGTCTGGTGATTTTTTTTTTTTATTATTATTGTCAATATATCCAATAAATAACCCAAACCAACCAACATGTGTTAAAAACTATAGCGACCAGCAGTTTAAGTAAATAACTGAGCCTTTTTAAAAATGAAGTGATATATTTGTGAGGCGTCTTCTAACTTCTTCCTACTTTTCAGTAATACAAAACACAAACTTTACCTAGCTCTATCAAGAGAGGAGCTACTTGCCTGAGGTCTCTGTGGTGACACCCAGGCTGCTAGATATTGGACTGACAGTTTCTTCCTTTTTTTTACCTGCCCATACACACAAACACACACACACACACACACACACACACACACACACACTCCGGGATGTCCTGGGGTCAGGTTTTAAAGGTGTTTGAAGACTTGTGTCAATCTTTATTTCTGTCTCCCTGCCTTCACCCGTCCAGCAGCCCCCTGAAGCCATCGGGACACATGCTTTACGCCAGCACCAAACACCTGACCTGTCACTTTCTACTTCTCACACATGTACCATTTTGAACAACACAAAACATCCTAAAACTCTTTGACCTGTCTTCAGCATGTAATGACAGGTTTCCATAGCTAGATTGCTCACCAAACACATAACAATGGATCTTCAACGGAGTGCACAATCCTCAGTCATCTTGAACTTAGAAATAACATTGTAAAGAGGTCAAAGGGGGGACGTAATAATTGTTGGTAAGTTGTTCAGTGCTGTTTTTTTCTTTCTCTTAATCCTTGTTCTTGTGTTCATCAGGTGGCCAAGACTGCTGCCAATCCTGAATCCAGACTATGTAGCCAAGAAGATTATCAATGCTGTGCTCACAGACCAGATCTTCCTGCTGATGCCCAGGAGCATGTACCTCATCACTGCTCTCAAGAAGTTAGTATCTACCTTTTCTGTTCTCTTCCACATAACTGCACTGAAGTTACACACACCTCTCTATTCAACATTTTCAGTCACGTTACGGCTAACACTGGGAACTCCACAGAGCTGCCACACAAGCCTGTCAAATCTTTTTTTTTTTACAACCCACAAGTGTTTAGATCACCTCTCAAATGAGGAAAAACAAAAAAACTGCAGGTCTTAGGCATGTGTGACCCGTATACAACACCCGCTGTGGTATTTCAATCATTTAGGTGGAAGTAGTCAACTAGCTAGCACGCTAGCTTATCAGCTCCTTTATCATAACAGAATATAATGACTTTCACCACTGCTCATTTTAGAAAGGCCACCGCAAGAAAACATTTTCTTTTTTTATGTAATGTGCGTTCAGATTGGTTTCCCATAATCTTTGCTTTCACTATGCAATTCTGCCTGTCACCGGCTTGCTAGCTCACTAGCTCATCAGCTATAACGCTGGCAGCCAGAAACTAACATCTATGATCCATTGTCCGTTTGATAATCTAAACAAAGAACAGGTTTTTGCGGGGGCCTTTCTAAAATGAGCAGTGGTGAAAGTTACTATATTCTGTTACGGTCAAGGAGTTCATAACCAGACAGCGTTAGCTTGCATAGGTAGCTAGTTGAAAAGTTGTCTCAGCTACGTCCCTGCCGGAGCTGTACTTTGGCAATGATAGCTACGTAATGTTTTATCTTGTGAATACTCCATCCCTTATACTGTTGCCAATATGAAAGTGTAACGTCACAGTTATCTGTACTTTCGATCTGGATGGGTCACTAATGCTTTTGTTTGAGAGGTGAAGAACAAGAAATTATCGTTGGTTACTGCGCTCAAGCTAGCTGTCACTCGCATCTCCGTGGTTAAACCAGCCGCTGCTAACGTTGGAGACAGACACAGGCAGAGCAGACGTAGTAACGTCGCTCGCGAAGCAACGTCTGGAAAATGATTTAAATGAAATGAGCTGGTTAGACCATGGAGATAGGAGAGACGGCTGGCTTGACCGTAATCTCAAATTGCATGGGTGTTCAGAATGCTGCTTTTGTGCTTGTGGCTCATTCAGTGCCACTATCTGACCACATGGTGTGATGGTGAAGGTTACCAACTTCAGTGTAGAATGCAGGCGGGTCTGAAAAGTGAAGCCAATATGGAAGTGTCTTAAACAGGCATTCTTTCTAACAGCCAGCAGGGGGCGACTCCTCTGGCTGCAAAAAGAAGTCTGATTGTATAGAAGTCTATGAGAAAATGAGCCTACTTCTCACTTGATTTATTACCTCAGTAAACATTGTAAACATGACTTTATGGTCTCAATCACTAGTTTCAAGTCTTCTTCAACACAGAATGATGTTCATTTAGCAAATTATGGTCCCATTTAGAGTCAAATAGACCATAAATCAGGGGATGCTTTAGGGCGGGGCTACCTTGTGATTGACAGGTCGCTACCATGGTGTTGTCCTGTCTGGGAGTTGTCCGTGTTTTCGTGTTAGAACTTTAACCCTTTCACAGTGTGTTTTCAGTTCATGAAAGTTCATTTTAACTTTTTTTGGTCACCTAAAAATATCTTGTTCAGTGATCAGTTGTACTTAGCTCCACCCTTTCGTGTCACTTCTGGTTACAAAATGACGAGGCACTCCACAAACCAATGGGTAACTTCATAGTGACTATGTCCACTTCTTATATACAGTCTGTGGCTGAAGGTTTCAGGTGTCTTTGCTGGTGTTGTGTTCAAGACTGTTTCCCTGTCTGTGTGTCGCAATTGCTGTTAGACAGTGATTGGCTTTCAAACTTGTGGCGTACCAAATCTAGCTCGTCAGGGTTTCGTTTGAATGTCAAATTTTAGGGAAGTTCAGACATCAGTAGAAGAATGTGAAAACGTCTCTCCAGTGACAAACTTTCCACAGATACAAGTCACTCATTAGAGAAATGGTGCTGCCGAAATGGTGCGCTAGCATTCTCACTAGTAACTGTTGGGACGAGTCTCAATCAGGCAGGCTGTTCACTTCCCAACTACGATTCCCAGCTACTATTCTGACAGCATGTAAAAAATCACATGTTCAAAATAGGTTTAGCTGGATTAGCTGGTAAATACAGCAGTCACTTAAATGAGTAGCATCTGCTGGAGGAGACTTTCATGCTTGTGTATTGATACGTTGTCTAGTGCAGTGTTAATTTTGGCATCTCTTTTAGATTAAGTCTTAGTCCTTAGATGAAAATGCTTATTAGTTTTTAGTCACATTTTAGTCAAACTTATCTCACATAAGATTTCATCTTCTCATTTTCGGATGAAAAACACGGGTTGAATGATGAAGAATGCAGCATTGCAGCCTCTATGAGTCCTCCTGACTTCGCTCATTAGTGATGCACAGTTCAGTCGCGCCCACCAGTCCGTTATGAGAGCCAAACCGCACGGCCCAACATGTAGAAATATGCGTTAATCAACCACCCAAACCTGACCCGCAAACCGCAACTTTATGCATTATGCTAGTGCTGTTATCAGGACTGAGGATACAGAGACGGACAGAGCGCTGTGTGTGTTTGAGAGAGAAAGAGTGACAGAGAGAGGAGAAGAGAAGCTGGAAGGTGATGAAAATAAAGAGAGATTTTGGTCAAGTTTTTATTTTTAAACTACATTTTATTCTCTTCTTTTTCATCAAGGATATTGCATGTTTGATATTGTCACCGTTAGTGTTCAATGACCTTGGTGCCGTCCCACGTCATCGTCTCGTCTTAGTCAAGGGGGAAAAAGGTCATTGACGAACATATTTCGTCATAGTTTTCGTTATAATGAAATTAACACGGGTCGGGTGCTAATAGAGAAATTCTTTTAGGAGAAAATTGTGAAATCACACTGGGCAATAGCCTATGTTCCCTGTTGGAGGATGACTCATCCAGACCTTTTCCATTGACCCGGGGTCGATTACACCAGGTTATGTGTTTTTGTGCATTGGCATTGGTTACAATTGGCCTTGTAATGGCAGCCCTGCCCATGAACTCCGTTTCGCTGTGCACGGCGTACAGATTTTATTGAGAGGGGTCACAGAGGGGCTGATTTCAGCCTTTACCTCTGTGGCATTAATTATCTACAACAACAAGCTTCAGTTTGTTATTGTAGATGCACCATACGCCACACCGCCACCATATTTGGTGTATCCTGTCATGATGTTTGTATTGGTCCTCTTGGCAAGTTAAATAATTGTATTTGTGGATATTTGGACCTCTTTTCTAACTGATGCTTACTATACTGCTAATTGGTAACCACCATTGTATGACAACATTTGTAGCTAAATTTCTAATTGTGGTTTGGTTACTTGTTACCAGTAATTTCTGACCAACTTTAGTTCTCCAGGATAATCCACTCGGTATCACTGTTGCTTTTAAAGGAGTCCTGGGTACATAGAGAAAGTACATTTATTAATTTCTTTCTTTAGTCTAAAGCTGCACTAGGAGCTCAGTGAGACTGTAATGTTCATTGTAAAGAAACCTAAACTGTTAAGGGCCCTGACACACCGAGCTGACAGTCGGCTGTCAGACAGTTTGGGGCCGTTGGTGAGCGCCTGTCGGTCTAGTTTTTGCGGTGTGTCCCGCATCCTCGGCTCTAGTCTGCTCTTGTCAGAGTTATTTCAGCAGATACAGATGTTGAATCGGTGGCGGAGCTCTTCAGTGAGAGAAATCTGTCCGATTGGCTGTTCAGCTTAAACGAATCGGTGCACGAGAAACTGAAGTGAGGAAAGCAAGCCAACGAGTAAAGTCAAGAGGACACACACAGAAGGCTCTTCTCATTTTTCATCTTCATCTCGTTTGATCACTCCAACACACGGATATTTTGACAGCGACATGAACATCTGGAATGAAGCTAAGTGGTGAGTGAGAGTGGTGTGAAAATGGTTGACAAATGGCACTTTGTTTCATGTACGTATCATAACGACGGTTTGTATATCCGCCGTCCTCGGTCTGAACGATGAATACAGACTACCGCCGCCTGCTGGTTGTGGAGAGTTATTTCCTCTCACACAGGCGCAGAAGGTACGTCCTAACTGGCTGTTGGCTGTAGTCTTTGTTCAAGCGCAACTTGTTGGCCAAGACAAAGGTGACGGGAGGCGACGCAACGGTCAGCCTTCATCGCCGCTAGTTCTCTGATGTCAGGGTTAGTGTGTCTGGGCCTTTAGAGAAACATATGGTATTGACGGAAAGTTAGTCATTAGGCTTCATACCCTGGGAACCATGGATATATGTAGTATATTACATGGCAATCCACTCTGTGGTTATTTCAATGTTTCCATCGAGACTAAAGAATAAGACAATTAAAACACATTATACATGTCGTCTATGATACATTTTCTAGTTCCCTGCACTCTCCTAATTGTTCGATTTTACAAGTGTAGTCTCTGGGAACACTTACAGCCTCTGCTGGTTTGCACACCTTGCATGCCATTTAATGATCTGAGCTCTGGTTTTAGTGCAAAATCAACTAAAGGATTCTGAATTTCCAACAATACCAGAAGGAAAGATCAGCAGATCGTTAATCATGACGTGAAAAGATATGAAATAGAGAGGCCAGACAGGAACCGAAATCCTCTAGAAGGTGTATGAGAAATGATTTTTTTCACCAGCTCTATCAGTAGCAGAACACAGAAGGTACCAGGTGTGTCCACTGCTATCAGTTGGTCTGACAGAGATCCTCTGTATTGATGAATTCAAATGCACTGCCTGCAGCTGTGGAAAAAATGCAAAGTCCGAGCTGAATATTTTCTCATCCTGTCCCTCCATCATCCTCTTCAGCGCTCTGCAGTGGAAGCTGACCTACCGCCTCGGCTCTTACCTGGGAATGTCAGTCCAAGTAGACTGCCAGGCTAATACCAGTCGGCACTACAAATTGCACTAACGCACGGTCACAATTCCTCTCTGACAGTGGTTATTACAGCCACCTCGTTGGCTACAATGGGGTTATGGGAAAAGGTTGATTGTGTGTATGGCAAGCCCTTTTAACATTTAATCAGTAGGGCCGACTCGTAGCGATTTAGTTTTCACTAGTGGTAATGCCATTTCCACATGTCAAAATGTCATTGTGACGAGTTAAAATGTTAATATAGCATATCTGTAAAAACAATTTTGACATGTTACAAATATATTTTCACATGCAATATAATAATTCCAGATATCTACAATTTAATTAGCATATTGCTGAAAAAACTGGAAATTTAATTTCCCATTTTGGTTATGTAGCCCCAGTTACCAGGTGTTCATTTCAGATATGTACTTGCATCATTGACGATAGCTACAATGACAATGTCATTTTGACTAGTGGAAATTACTTTTTTGATGTCTAAAATTAAACTCCGACTAGCTATAAAATGAATAGATACCTCAAATATACACAATTGTTATTAGTATGAATATAATTTCCACTAGTTACAGAAATGCAATTCTAGATATCTGTAATTCCAGCCTTGCTGGTTACGACAATAATTTAAAATTGACTAGTCAGAATTGAATTTTAGATAAAAGAATTCCGTTTATGATATCTGTAATGTAAGAACAATTCTAGTGAGAACTGAGTTGTAGATATCATTAATTAGAATTGCAGCTTGTCAAAATTACATTGTGGATATGTCGACTTGGAATCATAACACGTCAAAGTTGAATTATCGAACTGTAATTGAATTTGAATAGAAGTCTATGATAAAAGTTGACTAGTTGTTATTAAGTTACAGATATCTACAATGAACATTTCCTCTATTAAGAAATTAATTTTTAATAACAAGAATTAACATTTTGACCAGTGAGAACTGAGTTGTAGATATCTTTAATTAGAATTGCAACTAGTCAAAGTTTAATTATAGCAATCTGTAATTGAATTTGAATAGAAGTCAATGGTAAAAGTTGACAAGTTGTAATTTTTTTTACAGATACTTAAAATGACAATTAACATTTTTGACTGGTAGATATCTTTAATTAGAATCGCTACTAGTCAAAATTACATTACGGATATGTCAGCTTGGAATTCTAACTAGTCAAAAAGCAAAGTGTGTCCTTTCTTTGTTTAATACAGTCCGTGCCAGATGGAGAAACTTAAGATTTCAGATAACAAGAAATAAGCATAATACACCAAGTAGAAGTAAAGCACAAATACTGTACGGGCACTTCCTCTAGCACTACTGTACTTTGCTTTGATTGTGGAGAACACTGCTGTTATTATGGTTGTTGTGGCTTTAGCACACTGCACTCTCACAGCCTGAGGACAGTGTTTCAGAAGGATTATTGATTTACGGGGACAATGCCCTATAGAACACAACTGACGGCAAGCTTTTTTCTTTGACCTCAAACAGTTGAGTGTTGGTTGAGACATAAACAACTCTCACCGTTACCCGGAGACTATACTGAACCGGTTTGTAATGTGGAGGGTGTTGTATTGTTTGCTTGTGCTCAGCAGGTTTCTGATGATGTTGTTCAGGGCTTTAAAAGCTCACATATTGTGAGTATCTGTAGAGTAGCTCCAGGTCATGTGTCATCAGGACTGGGCAGACGAATTCTCTGTTATGTACAGGTTTTTTTTTTATAGAATATGAGTGTCAATTGAATAATGGGATGTTATTTTTCATATCCAGTATCAATTGAGTAACTTGGTCCAGATATAAGCACTACTATGAGCTGAATTATTGTGCCTTGTTGGTCAATTGTCCCCCTGCAAATGCAGATATTGAAAGTGTTTAATAAAGATGGTTTATTTTGTCATGAATCTGAATGGTGTTTGTAATAAAGTGGGTGTAGCACTTCTGTTACTTAGGCTTTCTGTAGGTGCGTTCAGCATTTGAATAATTTGAAGTGACTATTGTGTGCACTACACCTTTTAATGATTCTATTATTCTATAACGTACACTAGTTGAAGATTAATTATACGCATGTCACATAGGTGCAGGGGAGAAACGGCATCAGTAAGGTAAAAGGTAACACCTGCACACTCGCTCCATACCACAAAGGTTTAATAATGACTATGTTTCAATCCCACTTGGATCTTTGTCAGGTCAGAATGTTTGAAAAGTGGAAACAACACCCATATTTATACATCACGCACACTAATAGGCAAACAAGCTGATGGCAGGTGTGGTTCATCCAAAAAAAAATACCTCAGCGTGATGAAACATCCACAAACAATTAACAATTCAATAAAGTACATAGAAAAAGGACATGAAACATATTTCTAAATATCAAACATATTATTTATAAATTACAGCTGTCAACATTTCTTTACTGCAATTGATTTTTCGGAGGTTGTAGCAGGCTCAGTTTTAAAGCTAGAGTAAAGATACTGGCATCATATGAAAGTAGAAAACTAATAAATCCATTGATACCAACCATGTCATACTAGCCTTTCAGGACGGAGGTTAAATAACGCTCCAAACTTGCACTAAATTTTGGCGAGGAAAAACTGGCATGGCCATTTTCAAAGGGGTCCCTTGACCTCTGACCTCAAGATATGTGAATGTAAATGGGTTCTATGGGTACCCACCAGTCTCCCCTTTACAGACATGCCCACTTTATGATAATCACATGCAGTTTGAGGCAAGTCATAGTCAAGTCAGCACACTGACACACTGACAGCTGTTGTTTCCTGTTGGGCTGCAGTTTGCCATGTTATGATTTGAGCATTTGTTTATGCTAAATGCAGTACCTGTGAGGGTTTATGGACAATATTTTTATTTGTTTTGTGTTCATTGATTTCCAGTCATAAATATATACATACATTTGCATAAAACAAGCATATTTGCTCACTCCCATGTTGATAAGAGTATTAAATACTTGACAAATCTCCCTTTTAAAGTACATTTTGAACAGATAAAAAAAAATTGATTAATATGGATCAACTATGGACAATTATGCGAATAATCGCAACTACATATTTTAATCGATTGACAGCCCTATTATAAACACATTCATCATCCCATATATCAGACACTACATTACTTACATTAAAAAAAGATTTCATTAAGTTAGCCTCTTCCACCACCACCATGATGATCATCCCATGATCCTGCAAGGGCACTGGCCTCATTGGAAGCAAATCATTGAAATCTTTTTGGATGTCATTTGCAGCTTCCTCTAATGACAGCATCCCTGAATCATACAGATGGGGCTGCAGTCTGATGTCATAACGTTTGGGCCCAACATGAGTTGGAAATAAGGTCCATATAAAGTGCAAGCAGCCGGGAACCTGATCAGTAGACCTCCTCTTCTGAAAGTAGAGGATCTGATGAGGAAAGTAGTGAAGCTGTCTTTAAATTCTCCTCCTTGAGCTTCACAGATTGTTGGAGCCCACTTAAACTATTAAAGCTTCATGCATTTATCCATTATGTATAGACTGTATGTAAAATCAATATCATTTGATATCCATAAAGGTGCAATTAAATGTTGATCAAGTGGTGCTCCCTCAGTGGCAGAGAGAACTACAGCAAGCCTTTATTTGGGAGAGACTTATACTGGTGACCCAGTTAAAGCAAACTGAGATCTTACTCTCAAGGTGTTTATTATCATATGCACAATTATTACAGAAGCAGTTGTCAATGAAAATCTTAGGTCTCAGTCCCCCTCCAACAATGGTCTTACGACCAGCGGGATGAAGCTGTCCCTGAGCCTGGTGGTGAGGGACCAGATGCTACAGTAACGCCAGCCAGACGGATTGGCTGGGGTGGTTGGGGTCTTTAATAATCCTGTCGGCCTTCTTCCTACACCCATGGGTGTAGAGGTCCTCCATTGATGGCAGCTCCGTCCTGGTGATGTGCTGTGCAGTTTTGAGGGCGGTGCAACTGCCGTACCTGCAGCCGGTCCGGATACTCTCGATGGTGCACCTGTAGAAGTTGAAGAGTATCCTGGAGTCCATGTTGAACCTCCTCAGCCTGCAGAGGAAGAAGAGCCATTGTCTCGCTGTCTTGGTGATGGATATTCTTCCATGTTTACGTGTTGTCTCAATAAATTCAGTATAACGTCCGTTTCCACGGCGCCACTCCCATCAGTATAGAGCAGAATTCTCCAGAATTTTCACATTAAAGGTCTCGCAGCCTTCCCTTTTTAAAGTTTTTAAAGTGAACAAAACATCAGGAGTAGAGCAAAGATACTTGCCTCTATTAGTGATCAATAGCACATTTCACATATAGCCTCGTAGCATGTCAACATATTATAGACAGGTTACAGTTATCAAAGTCATTCCTCTGCAGTTTGGTATTAAGGGGATGTTATGTTCAGGAAAACAGGCTTTTGAGGTCATCTGAGTAAAGTCTTTCTCCAGCACCATTCCGTTTCTATAGTCTTTGCTATGCACTCCTCACCGTGCGGTGAATCTGCCTGTCGACACTGTGCCTGCCTGCTGACGTTGACTCACATTCTCAAGCATCATTACAAAACTAATAAATCCCACATCCTGCTTTCAAAACGACCACGAGCGCAGTTATGGCACGACTGTGCGTAGGCAGTGTGGGTAAATGAGGAAATTTAACCTGAGGCCATCTCAGGACCTTTTATTTGACTTCGTCGGTGTGTAGTGATTCACTGGGCGTGTCGGGTCAGTGTGGAGGACCTTTTTTTCAATTTTCATTTTAAAAGCATTTCCCTTCAGTCTATTTTTCATTAAATGTCCTCCATTTGTTTACCTCATTATCTTTATACACAGGTTAATGTATTTGAAGATATTTTATCACAAGCAGGGGCTTTAAAGAGGGGACATACAACAGAGAAAGGAGATAAATTAAAAGCAACCTACCTAGATCCAAACTAAGGATAAAATATAAATAAGAGAACAATCTTGGCATGTCTGGAAAAACTCCCTATATGAGGGGAGAAATGGAGGGGGGGCAGTGGATGCTGGGCAGAACAATAGAGTTGATATATGTTTATATGGATCAATCAAGGAAAGCATATGGGACTGGAAACTTCATCTTGAATGGAGGTGGAACTTTGGACTGGTGCCAGTGGCTGTAAAGGTAACGGCAGCATCCATAACCGCGGTGAATAACAGGCTCTGTATTTGTGTGAATTCACAGATTTTGTGCGATATTAATACATTATGGTTTGCCCTCACTATGTTGACGGAACAGTGAACTTTGGGGCTTTTGGCCCCCCTGGTAGACCAGCTTTGGGAGTCAAAAAAAAACACTAGTCCACAAAAATCTCTACATTATATGATTTTGTTATGGGACCCCAATGTTCTCCCCAAGATCTCATCTTCATTCTCCATCAAACATCATCTTTCCGTGGCTTATCTTCTACTTCTCTGAACTGATTCACAGATTAACAAAATTGGTTCTTTGACGTCATTAAAAAAGTTTTCCACAGTTTTAGAATTGATCTCCTATAAGATTGCCTGACTCATGATGGACAGAACCGTAGATAGCATCTTTTTCATTTGGTGCATTTTTTCATCCATGTCAAAACCTGCTGCCTACATTACCCACAATGCAACTCGACACTGCTGACAGTTGGGTTGGAGATGTGGGTGTGCTATGCTCTTAGTGGCTAATGTATCCTGGAGCCTCTAGCCTGCAGCAGACATGAGCAGCGGGCGACAGAGGTCTGGAAGATCACTGCTTTCCAACTCCACATTTCTTTAATCTTCTAAACTTTAGTCTTCAGACCCAACCGATGCTGACTCAGGTGACATCACTGAAAGCAATTTATCAGATTTCATGCAGCTTCCTTTGGAGACACAAAAGGCTTTATACTACACTTTATTATAATTAAGTTTTCAGGATGTCCGTTCATACGTCCATTCTCATTAACGGGATAAACGTCCACTTCGACTCAAGGATGAAGTGATTCCATTTTGGTGGTCAAAGGTCACTGTGACCTCACAAAACACGTTTTTGCCCATAATTCAAGAATTCATATGTTAATTATGACAATTTCTCACAAATGTATAACAGGATAAAGCGATGACATTTTGAACAGACATGGATGTAAACTGCAACTTGACTGGTCAGCGGAGGCATACAACCACAAGTCGGTAATTCTATCCATTGAACCGCTGACCTTCAGATTGATGTGTAAAATTGGTGCACTTCCCCTTTAATAACATTAAGGCTTCTTTTCTTTATGTGGACTCATACAATAGGCCAGTGCTGTAAGATTAAGGTGAAGTATTTAAGGAATACTACAACATATGAGGGTTTATATTGTAGTGGAGCACTGAACTTCAACACTAGCAAAAGAGCCGGCCAACCAGCGCACACTGCGGCACTTAACAAAACTTGCAGCCAACTCTGATTAGGTGAAGAAAATATCTTGGAGCTTGTTCCATTTCAAACTAGAAGTGCACTCGGAGAGCGCAGACCTCTGGCAAGGCAGGTTTCATCTACGTCCCTGTGGTGGCCTATGGAGTTAATGCACAGGCTGAGCGGAGTTATTAAAAAAAAATCCCGAAGCCGGATCATGATCCGGATCGCCACCAAAATCAAATAGATTGTTCATTGTGCCACACCCCACCCCTCCAAAAAAAGTAATTCAAATCCATCACAGACTTATGGAGTTATCGTCCAAACGGACAAACAAACCAGCAAACCAACAAACCAACAAACCAACGCCAGTGAAAACATAACCTCTTTCCTAGGCCTGTGGACTTGGCGGAGGTAATAACTGTCTCCGTACAGAGTTGTAAATAACAGTGTGGATTCTCCAATGCCGGGGTCATAACGTTAGTAGCACCCCTAGTTGCCCCAGTTGTGGCATTCCTGTGAAACACTTAAAAGATGTATTTAAGAAATAAATCTGAAGAGCTTGACAGTCCAGTCAGGCTGGTACCCTGCCAGTATCAGTCAGACGTCGGCAGTTCTGACAGCAGCTTATCGCGATGTTGTCTGACAGCCAGTTCTCTGAAGCTTTTCACCTCATTGCAGGAAGACAAACTGTAAATTTTCTACCTGCATATTTCCCCCAGAATAGTTGACAAATGGCTCAATAAAACAAGGGATGGATTCAGAGATGTGGGAGCAAAATTGCTGCACACCCAGAGCACATCTAATGTGATACATTATCAAATGTCTCCAAATGCAGAGCTCGACTGGGTACAGACTGGACAAACGGGCAGCAGAAACAACAGAAACATAATGTAAGAAGTAAATCAGCCGACTGCTCTGCATCTACAGAGTGTTTATGACCGTCAGTTGAACAAAACACAGGCCTCAAGCTGCCTTTTATACAGCCATCACAGAATGTCAGTTTTATGGAGACACTTGGTGTCTTTATGGCAGTGGGCACAAGCATCCGGCTAGATACAACTTATGAAGCGTGATAATGTTCTTGTCAGGAGCTGGTTTCTAGCTGATGTTGAACACAACATTTACAAGTACACACCACCTACCTTGCTGTTTTATGTGCAGGTGTATGCATAAATGAGGTGTTTATCCCCATTCATCCCTGTAAAATGGGCCTTTTGACCGTAGGCTGTCAATAGAGTTGAGAGTCAATAGGTTGGCGGTTTGATCCCCGGCTCCTTATTTTCAGCACTAACTGCTATGCCATTGTTAGACTATTCAGTCTTGATTTGTTAAGATCAACAGATCATTGGTTTATGCTCTGACATTTTCCATTACCCAAATTTTTTGATTTTGAATTGAAATTGTGACAAAACTATTAACATTAGATTATAAGTTCGGAGAGGGGTCAGGTTCATCCATATGAAGACACACTAGATTTGTGTGCAAGAAAGTAGGTATAGAAAAGTGGATCCTGGAGTCCTCCTTAAGGTTGATAGAGTGGTTGGTTTAATTCTCAGTTTGTAGTTTTTCCAGTGAGATTTGGAAATAGTTGAGCCAAGAGACTTAAACCAAGTAGGGTTGGGTTTGACTAAAATGATCTGAGGAAGAGGAGGCATTTTTAACTGGTTCAATTCTTCCACTTAGGACCAGAGGAGGTTATCTTGTGTTATATAGAGTAGAGTAATGGAGTTGAAGTGGAAGGAACCTGACAGCTTTAGAGGATTATTGATTAGTCAGAGAGCTTCTTGTAAGGATGTACAGTAATAGGGTTGTAGATGGAAAGCAATGCACTGACTAATGTTCCCATGTATGTTGGTGCTTTGTGTTCCCTGGATGTTGGAGCTTTGCCAGATAGCTGGGAAGGGGAAGAGTAACACATGTGTAGAGTGAAACTGTGTGAAGCTATCACTGATATCTTTAGGAAATGGATAGTATTGGTTATATACTAACTTGGTTGTATACCTGTAGTTTTGGTCAGTTGCTAAGTAATAGATGTATGGTGGATAAGGTCTTAAATGTGCTCTACACATAAACTAAACTTGAAACTTGAACTTGAATATTCTGTCTGTATTAGAGGGATGTGCTGGTA
The DNA here is from genome assembly GCA_916701665.1 of Sebastiscus tertius. Lineage (NCBI taxonomy): Eukaryota > Metazoa > Chordata > Actinopteri > Perciformes > Sebastidae > Sebastiscus > Sebastiscus tertius. The sequence continues at coordinate 32,116 of CAKAOH010041609.1, forward strand.
TTAGATGTACGTGCTACAATTACTGTGTGGTGGTGTTGCTGGCGTGGCTTCCAGGTTCCAGGTCCAAGTTAGTTTGATGTGATTCAGTGTTTTTAATTTGCATGGTCGGATTCATTCTTTCTGTTCCCCTCGGCAGTATTGGGCAGGAATTTGAAGATCATCGTTTGGCTCCAAGAAAAAAGCTTATTACTATTACAACATCAGGGCTTCTTGTCGTATAGAAGCCCACCACTCTTACTACACAATCAAGTCCAGCCATCCTCCATCCTGCATCAAAGTGCTGGCATTAGACTGACATGAATGCATTTAGCTTTTAGATCTGTACAGTTCCACGGCAGATGTGTGCGTCAGGTCCTACTAGTCCTCTGACACCCACTGTGAACAAAGGTCTTCTGATTGCCTGACAAATGGTCACATCCGTTCCACTTTGTGAGCACCTCAATGCCAGCGATTGATCAGTGATTGTCTGTTACTCTCGGTGCTGACGGCCGGACCCGTCACTGAGGTCCTTCGCATTTTTTTCCGAGGTGTATATAATAAAAGTTGTGAAATAATTGCCTAAAAATAACTTTCTGTTTGGTGCAGCACAGTTATTGTACAATGCCAAGATTACAGACTTGCTGGCACAGTGGGCAGTACCTGCTCTTCCTCTCTCATCTCCATCACCTTCTCTCTGTCTTTTTTTCTGTCTCATCTTGTCTCGTATCTCTTCCCTTCCCAAAGCTTTGATTGACAGAGCCTTTTCATTTTTGTTTGTCACTGAGACAGTTAACAACGTAAACTATAAGCCAACGCCACGCATGAAGATTATAAGATAGCATCTGGATTCTTGCGCTGTCACAATATCACGCGAGAATCTCTCGATCAATCCATCTTCTTAGGCTTCAAATAATGCGTTTGTGTCCGGCAAGCCAGATCACGGACCAATCAGTCACAGTTTGGGGATTGTGTAAACATATTGTAGGTTTTATAATAGGGATGTTAATAATTAACCGTTTAACCGTTAACCGACATTAAGCATCTTAACCGTCACTTAAAGGGGAAAAACTGGTCCACCTTAAGAGAGTCTGAGCCGGCGTTACAGATACAGGAATTTGGCTCCCGTCTATAGCTCACTTGAGCGGAGGAGTCGTAGCCTCGTAGTATTTATTCACCGACAAATAAACTGTACACACACTGTCTGCAACACCGACGTTCACAGCTAGAACGGCACAAACACACACATGGTCTGTCGGAAACTTGCTGAAGTTACGCCGCAAAAGTGGCTACATGTCCGCGACACTACATGAAGCACCGTGGCTGCTAAGTTAACGCTCCCGGACGGGTGAACTGGGGACTCAGTTGTCTGTTGTACTCATACACTGCAGCTGGTACACAAAAATCTTGTCGGTTAACGGTCAATAATCGGTTTGCGATAAACCGGTTATCGGTTAAGAAAATTTTTCAAAATTAGCATCCCTATTTTATAAGAAATGCGCCATTGACTGAAGGTCAGTATAAACTGTCACAGTCTTTTTATGAGTCAGGTAGGCTTGGTCATGGTGCCTACATTTCCCATTGAGCAACACATTGGACTCTGCATTGGCTCCAGTAGAAGGAGGGCAGTGTGAACCGCTCCCATCACTTGACCCAAATGATTAAAAACGTGTAATATCTTTCATCTCCTCGGTGCTTCAGCCGAGTTGTTTTGCCCTTTCATTCCGTTTGATAACAGAGCATTCTGGAGACGTCTTCTGTCCTTGATCTTTTTCTTTCTCTGGTCCATTTGTCTGAGGACGGAGCCATTATTCTCTATTAGAAAGCTTTTCGTCTGTGGAACACAGCTCACACAAATGGAGATAGTGCCTTGCCTGTCACCTCTGTTCATTTTACATAAAAGCCATTGTGTTCAGGCTTTTAATAATGTGTTGTTGCATTATCCAGCCTTGTCTCTGCTCCCTCTCCGAAGACAAAAGAGTCATTGTTAGTCATCCGAGAGCTGCTAGCATGGGCTCATATAGGAAGAGATGCAGGAAGCATCATTCTAGCTCCAACAAATGATTTAACATTAGCACAAATTCGTTGCTCCACGAAGAGCTTCATTCTGACTGTTGACACTAACAAAGCCATCGGCCCCTGGACTGTTTGTCTGCTGTTAAAGGGGTACTCCAGAAATTGAGCATTGTTCCTTAAAGTTAGGGGTCTCGCCAGAGTCACATGACGCAGAAGCCATCCTGAATTTTAGTGTCTTGGTCGAGCTACAAAAGCCCTGAATCCCACATTTCCCATAGAAATAATGATATCCTATAAATGTAATGATATCCTCAACATAGAAATACAGGAGTATCCTTGATAATGTAACAATACTTTAGGTTTATGTTAGATGCATTAGTTTGATTTATTTCCGTGTTTTCTCTGTGATGGTGGTAGTAACACTACAGTCCTCGTAAATCTTCGCCTTGGCTGCTGTCAGGTAAAGGCCAGTCAGACGCCCAAGTAAGAGCTCTGTCATCAGCAGAGTCCTAGCAGTCTGAAATGAATGCTGTCAGGTTGACATAAAGGGGCCATGTTTAAACAATCTATAGCGCATGGTCTAAAGTGCATGGAGCAAGTGCATTTAGGACGTGTCCAACTCCACTTTTGCTAGTTAAACGGCGCATAATCTGGGCGCAAAGTAAGGCGCAAGGGGGCAAAGGGGTTGTATTTAGTCTCTTAATTAATCATAGGTGTGTTTTGGGTGTGAGAGTGTCATCTCCTGTTCCATTCAAAATCCAGGTGCGCCTGCATTTGTGCATTGCTATTTAAATGGCAGATTCAGCAAATTGGAGAAGCGAGCAGTTTTCTGCAGTTGAGATAAGGCTAAACGCCAACAAATACGGATTGAAGCAGAATATTTCATTAGATAAAAACATGTTCTGAGTTTTTTTAAATGATTACATCTATCTTTTTTCAATACATTTTCACTTTTGAACTTGGAAATGTTTGGATCACATTGGTCAGAAACAATCCTACGCAGCCTACACTGGAATCTAATCATACAAATAGTATAATACTGATAATATGAGTGTAGCCTGATCTTTATCTGCAACGGTGCAGAAATACTGGCTTGAAACAGAATGAATAGACCATTCAAATTTGGAATTTGAATGTCAACGTTGTGAATGAAGCTTCTAACCAGTCGGTACAGCCCTAGAATGAATGTTGCTGTGGCATATTGTGAAGGGAGGGAAGGGACAGGTATCTAGACCCTCTGCCTTCCATCTACCTCTTTCCCTCTCCCTCTCTCTCTCCCTCTCTCTCTCTCTCTGTCTCTGTCTCTGTCTCTGTCTCTCTCTTACTTGTTGGTTTATTCATTATATCCACAAACCTGCAGACAACACCAAAGTGATCATACCGTGTTTGTATGATGAACTAAATCAAATATGTAATGATGTCAAACTGTCAGAGCGTTGATGACGATGTTAAAGGTAGACACATTATCACCGCTGATATACGCTCTGTAAACAGTCATTATGTGTCACTCTGCAGGAACATAACTTAGCATAATGACAGCAATATCTGTTTATTGTGCTGAAGCTAATTGTACCTTTCTAACAAATGATGCTAATGGTCTAGACTAAGAGCATCATTGAACTACTAATGAAATATATCCACCACATAAAGGCTATGTTATTTCTTTTTTTTATAGTTTAATACATCAAATAAAATCAATAAAAAATGCAGCATAGGATGAAGTGATAAAAATATATGTGATGAAAGAATTGAAATGATGGTGTGGATAACGTTTAAGTACCAAGCGTCTAAGGTACAGTTAAAACCTATGGAGAACATACACTCGGTGTCCAGTTTATTAGGTACACCTCGCTAAAACTAGTACAGTCGAATACGACAGTCCTGTTATGGATCCTCTGTTGTTCAGTTTGTGTTGAAACAGTTTTAGAGATGTGCTGATTCAACCATGGGACAGTTTTGGAGGCTGTACCTGCAGTTCGTGCTGCTGTTGAACTGTATTGTGTTGTACTGACAGATGTTTCTATAGCTTGTGATAAATGGGAGCGAAAACAAAAGTGTTGCGTTTACGTTTTTGTTCAGTCGTTGCATTCCTTCATGGTGCATACTGTACACCTACTGTACACTGCCTCACTTGAGTGACCAGCTAACGTTACTGGCAGTTAGGACACTTTCATTTTCCAAAGTCAGCATACTGCCTTACCGAACTGGGAATTTTGAATTCAAAACCAAGTTTTTACAGGTGAAATATATAGTTTCTCCCATCTTCAAGAAGTAGTTTGAAATTCATAACAGTAAGTATAAAAGTAAGCGCTAACATGCTAGCACTTTACAATCCCAACGGCTCTTTAGCATCCAGTCTCAACACACTTTCACACAGAAAGTTTGGGCACATCCGATCTTTTCAATGAACATGTAGAGGAGGGTGTCATCTGCATAATAGTTATAAGTGATTTTATTGTTTTAAATAATTAGGCACAATGGAACCACTTTAAATATAGATTTAAAAAAATGAATCCTTAAGATATAAGAGAGATACAGTACAGGCCCGATCTGACCATATTGCATTAATATATTATAGATAAATTGAACCCAACACCAGACTAGGCTTCTTCTCTTCTCTTCTCTCACATACATCTAAAGCTGTTTTTGAATCTAAACCCAACTACTCACCTAAACTAATGTGATATTTTGCAGACATGAGGACCAGGCAAAAGTGTCTCAATGGCCATCTGATTTCCTTGTTGTGTTTCTCTCCACAGCATCCTCCCCATGAAGCAGGGAATTTTGCTGGGCCAGTACCTGGGAGCCTTCAACCTCATGGACACATTCAAGGGACGCTCCAAAAAACAGGAGTGAGTGAAGAGCGATGAGAATAAGAAGTGAAGGATGACTGACACGTGAGAAGACATGGTGATATTTAACCCATCAACACGTATTTTAATCTTAATAATGAAGATTAGGGCAGAACTTTTAACTAATTTCAATGGTTTGTGCTTGAATACAAACATTGAACGCCCGTTAGTCTCTCTATATCTCACACTGTATAATCCATGTTTTAAGCATCATTATCCTTAATGTACTCGTTTTTAAATGGAAATAAGTTTAAAATGTAATCTTATATTTTGTAATTGAATAGAATAATAATGAGCTAGCCAGTGTTTTTGCCTACTGCTACTTGTTGCGGACCAATCCAGATGATGTCATGATGCATCACCAGTCCTGGGCAACCACAAACAGCCAAGTCAAACATTAACTTGTATAAAAACTGGGAAGCGTGGATGAAAAGTCAAATGTAATGTTTTCTGAAACTCCCTAAGTCAATGTCCGTTCTGTACATTGTACATTTTAACTGGTGATTTAAAGGAATTGAACTGAATGAGCACATGACCGTTCCCCTTCTGTGAATGTAGCCATGATAATCATCTCTATGGGGTTTTTAGTTTTGTTATTGCTGAGTGTTACCGGTCTAAATCATTTCACATTAACAACCAAGCCTTTCTACTCAGGAACAGTGAACCCTGCTCAAAGGGTTTAGATATCCAATACCTCGCCTTGTAAAGGTTGGACCACCTAAAGCTCTTTTTTTCACCTTGTGTTGAGTTTGAAATGTTTTTGAAGTCCGTCTTTATTCACAAACAACAAATGTACTGACTGTTAAGACGTTAGCTAGCCGCGTAGCTAGCATACTACAGCTAGTGGAGACCCCTCTACTTTTCTCCTTGTGTCCATACATTTATGAAGTGAAGTAAGAAAGCCTTGAGATAAGCACAAATACTTGAACACACCTTTTATCTACAGTAAGGCAAACTTCAGCTACATCCGCTAACAATTTATTCCTCTTGTTACTTCAGGTCATCTAGCTAATGCTAATTTGAAAAGCTTCAAAGTAATTTACTCTATGGTTTACTAGCAACACTCCCAGCTGTGCTTTAATGTTACAGTATGGTCTCAGTGTAGTTAGAGAAGCCATAGGGAGGTCGTATATTACAGTATAGGTCTCGCTAGTCGTGTTTTCATCAAATTGTCAAGCGAATTTGAAGTAGTTTAGTGTTTCCATCAACTGGTTCGGAGCGAATAAACTCGGCTATAGTCAGTCAGAAGTTGGCGCTAAAGGCTACGCGTGGCTGTAATCTACCAGTAAACAGGGTAGAAGAAGAAGTAGAGGTTGCAAACCGGAAACAAAACAAGTCGGCTTGGACATCTAACCATCTACGAGAGAAAAATGGAGAGAGAGTTTCAGGAATTCGTTTGAATTGTTCTTTCATGTCAGCTAGTATTGGTCATGCTTCATGTTGTCCGAAGTACGAAGACAAGTATTTGCGCGTTACGGGAATATCCAAGATACGCCGACAGCAGAAACAGCTGATCAGTCATGTGAGTTAAATTTTCTCTACGTCAGAATTTATTCGGCAAAGGCGTTTCCATAATCCATTTAGGCAAAAAGCTCCTCAAGTGAATTGACATTTTATCGAATTTTGCCGTTTCCATACAGCTTTTCTAACGCAATATTTCAAAATGTGCATAGAAATTTGTGAATGGAAACATGGCTGCTTGTGCTTGTTTCATGTGAAAGAAAACATTTTCAAATTCCTAACTTGAAGTCATTGAAGTAATATGCTTTTATTTTGCACTCAAAATATCTTCATTTCCATATTAACGGTCCCATCTTGACACTTATTAAGCACATTTACTACCACGCAATTTTCAGTCTGTAACGGTGATATTATAAATATTATAATACATATATCTGAGTACATATCTGTCATAGATCTAATTATGTTTTAATTGAACAATGTGTTATTATTAATATGTAATATGCAACTGATTGCCATCATGAATGTATGTCATTTGTAGTTGATGTTTTTTATATTGAACACAACTTCTGTTAAAGTCATCTTAACTACCGATGTATCTATATCGAATGGATTGTAATTAAAGAGTATGCACATGTTGCCTTAATTGTTGTACTCAAACAGTTCAATGAGTCCCAAAGAAAGAAAAGAATGTCAGGACTGTGTTTTCAGAGCTGTCTCACAGTTTGAATGGAAACTACCTGGAACTGTTTCAACTCTCTGATCAATAAATTCACATTTCAAATGTTTTATTTCTGTGTTCGGCTGAAGTGAGTTACCTTAATTATACTTACAATGTGTCATCTGGTATGGTCAAAATGTAATTAACTGATGAATTATAAGAATTTACGGAGCGCCTTGGTAGCTGAATTTCACATTTCACGTCATTCCTCCCTCTCTCTCTCTCTCCTCTGTTTCCAGTCTGCCTCTTCACTGTCAACACTGATGGTGTCGTTTACACAGTAATGCTATAAAAATGAGTTTGAAGTCCTAGTGGTGCATTTAATGAATGTTTTCAATGATAAATGATTCTCATTAAATTTCAGTTTTCCTTTGATCGTCACTGTTCCATACTGCAAGATCACAACAAAAGGCACAAACCTCAGCCGCGGGCTGGAACAGTGGCGGTTCTAGGAATTTTTAACTGGGGTGGCAAAGAGATGGTAATTTTTTAATGCATTAATATTCTCCTAATAATAGGCTAAAACACAAATGAATAGGCTACATGCATACACATAGCTGTTGATGGTCAGTTTCCTTTATAGTCAAGTAGGCTAATACTAACATACTAACTTTTTCTAAGCTTTTTCACTAAAGTTAAGACTGTTAAGTGGTCAAATGCTCTAAGAAAACAACCAAACAAAAAATGCATTACACAGACCCTGGGTTCTATCCATATGCTGTGGACCATATACACGTTTTGATGTGAAACTAGGTTGGTTCTATCTTCCGCTAAATTAACTCAAAATGACTGAACTGAATCATATGATATACCATACATTACAGCATATACTGATAGAATGAGACAGTTATTCTGGATGTTTTTGGATAAAGAATTAAGAACAGGTTCTGACTATATTTAAGGCTGTTAAAGTCGTGGACTTTGTTCTGCAGAACAAACTGTAAGGTGGTAGGCAAACCCTGCCGTGCAACACATAACAGCAGTTTACAGGCTTGTTTTAATCTGAGGAGATGAGCATGACGCGACTGAATAAATCACTTGCATCATAACAGAGTTAGTGTGAATGTGATTTTTGAACAAAGCAAAAATGTGTATTACCATCTTTAGCTTCATGAGCTTTATTATAATAAATAATGTTGTATTTATTGTAGCCAGATTATACGGATATTCAGATTTCACAACGACACTTCTCCTTGAGCAGGACTTGGACACAGTAACAAACAGACCAGATCAAGAGAAAAGTAAGAAAAATGTTTTATTTCTCTTTAGGGTCCTTTCCATAATGTTGTCAGACACTTATAATAACAATCTGAGGCCGTCGGTGGAAAAAACAAGAACTTTTAGTGGACGTAATGTTACTTTGACGCTGCTCATTTGCCCTCGCAGCTTGTTTAGCGGCTGCCGGTTACAGCGTTCTCCCTCAATACTGGACCGACTTCAGTAACTGTTGTCCCCATTAGTCCCTTAGACACATTAACATGGGAACATAGGGTCCAGGTTGAGAAATACCAAAGTTATTCTTTCGGACAGTGTTGAGATTAGAAGGTGACTCTGCACTACACGTCTTCGTGTTGTGAGTTTCTGCCTTATAAAGACATGGCCTATGAAGCTCTAGCAGAGGTTCACCACATTTACCTCGCAGCTTCCTGCCCCCTTTAGTCACGCAAGATAAAAACAAATGGCACATTCTTATTAAAGCTGCAGTGGGTCAAAGTCTCTCCGTCACAGACTAGATGCTTTAAAGCCTGAAAACAGAGCCATGAGGAGATGCAGAAGTCTAGTTTTCTCTCAGAACACTTGAATTACAATATGCTGAAAGGTTATTATGGAATCTTTGACCAATGATACCAAAAACATACTGCCTACTGCCACTTTAACTCATAAAGGTGTATGTGTGTATTTGTAAGGTTTAGCACAAGGACCTATCAAACAGCATGGTAATGGTTAATAGCAGTGAAAGACCTGCGCTCTGGTAAGTTTCATGGTACATGAGTTTATAGTGCAAATTGTGAGCACTTCAACACACAACTGAAAGATGCTCTTAGTCAGTTACTGAGCTGTTCCCTCACACACACACACACCACTGCAGGCTCCACAGGCTCTCTATGATTGAAACGTTACACAACATCCTCTTGACAGCCATTGTGTTTAGACATCCTGCACGCCATCACACTACTAAAGGAAGAGTATAGAAACACTCCGCAGTTGTTTCAGTGAAATCTGGAAGTGACAGATTGATCCACTCGGCTCCTCTTTCTCCATTGATGTACAGTTTTTAGTGTTTATACGTGATGCTAATCTCATCACAATACTATTTTCCCAAGCGGCAAAAAATATGACATGTATAGGGATGAGATCACATCGCGGGACAATAAAGACATTTTACAAATTGACCTGTTCAAAAAAGAACTTAAAAAATAAATGTGAATGTCCTCCAGATCAAATGCTTCAGCTTCATCCTTGTTGGAATTGTTAAGTCCTATACAGAGGTTTGTTGCTACACCAGAGAGGAAAACGTCAAACTGTTTTGGACGCCGACAGACATTTGCTCAAAGTGAAGCAGCCGATAAACTTGTATATGTGATGGTTCTGGTGTCAAAGAGAGGAGTTTTACAACTTCACCTGGTACTGCAGAAGAGAGTTTATTTGGTAAATTGGCTCGTGAGTGGCACCATGCACGGATAATGAGAGACTATTAAAACCATTAGTAATGCGGCTCTGTAGTAGGTAGCTTCTGTGTAATGGAGAACGGAGCTTTATTTCAGAGCTCAAGTGTTCCTCATCATGAGGTACGTAAAGCATACTGTGATCCCTGCTGACTGACAACAGATGAGGAGGTGGAGGGTAGAGGGTGGAGGGTGGAGGGGGGGGGTGCAGTTAGTCTGGATAGTCCGTCTGCTGGACTGCTACTGCCATCCTATGGAACCTTTCTGAATAACAACCTTTTTCCTAAAACATTTTTCTTTGATCTTTTGGTGCCCGATGTTTTCTAACCGAGCTCATCTTGAAGAGCTGGCCTGTCTAATACTTAAGACTCAAACTGAATGAACACTGTCTGGGACATGCAACAAAAGAAGATGTTATCTCCAGCTAAAGAATCCTCTCATTACCTCACTCAGTTTGTGGATACAGCATAGACTCTTGTTTGGTGGTTTTGAATGAAATATGGTTTGTATCGTCAGAATTACAGTTAAAAAAACACACCAGCGGCGTGCAGTTGGAGCATCAGCGTGCAGGGCAGACTATATGGCACTGCATCACATTTTCTCCACTGGAAGAGCATCCTAGAGGGAACTTTACATGTTTTCTCCACTGGGAGGGCAACCTAAAGGGACCTTTATCATGTTTTCCCCACTGAAAGAGTATCCTAGAGGGGATTTTATTACATTTTCTCCACTGGAAGGGCATCCTTGCGGGCACTTTATCATGTTTTCTCCACTGGAAGGGCACCCTAGAGGGACCTTTACCATGTTTTCCTTTACCAAGAAAACTCTGTCTCAGTCTCTCTGTTTTGGCTGCGTGGCTGTGGAGCTGTTGCCAAACCAGGCAGGACGTGCGTTTAATGGAATAACACGGCATTCACCTCATTGTAGTAGCTGGTAGGTCCGTGCTGTTTTGGTAGGAACCGAAATGACGAGTAGTTATTACAGTGAGTCTAATCGATGATGTGTAAATTATCATTGGCACACTTGAGAGTGAGAGAAAAGTAAAAAACGAGGAAAGCAGCTGCTGCGCAGGGGACACACGGAGAGACATTGGAACAGTTGTTAGTTTTGTGACTTTTTTATTTTATTTTTGCTTTTCAAAACCGGCATCAACTCATGGATCCAGCACAGAAGAAGCCCTGCACTTATCCTGGAAAGTGAAGATGAAGGAGAATCAGGAGCAGATGAGGAAAATGACTGGTCAAGAGGAATTGATCCAGCTGGTTTAAGTGGCTTACATTAAAGCGGCAGTAGGCAGTATGTTTTCGGCATCATTGGGCAAAAAATTCCATAATAATCTTTCAGCATATTGTAATTCAAGTGTTCTGAGAGAAAACTAGACTTCTGCACCTCCAAAGGCTCTTTTTTCAGGCTTTAAAAAATCTCACCCGTGACGGGAGACTTTGACCAATCACAGGTCATTTCAGAGAGAGAGCGTTCCTATTGGCTGTGCTCCGGTCATGTGACTGGAAACTTTCTCATTTTACAGCTAAACCGTGCACTACAAGATGATTCTGAAAACATTTGAGGAGAGAAATAGGCATTACAGTAACAGAATATTAATTTATATTTGATCAGCGCTGCCTAGTTTGACCATTTGGTCGGCGTTCACGAGTGATTGACAGCTGGCTCTCATAGATACCAGATGGACAGCAGACCTCAGATCAGCTCTGACTGCTTGTTTTCCTCCGGTCTGTGAAATCTTGCAGATGCCGTTAGGAGCACCGGTGGACACAGAGACACATGATTTTTATCATGTTTCATGCACTACTATCAGGATATAGCGACTGTTATATATAAAAATAACTTTTTTTAATCATATTTGCTCCAAACTCACCTACTTCAGCTTTAAGTTACACCTCCTCTCTCGTACAATTCAGAGCCTCCGGCTGCGTGGTTTCTTCACTCAGAGCAGCTGTCAATCACAGCTGTCAATCATGACATCTCAGCCCCTTTTTATAGCATCAAATAACTAATTAAAAGCAAACTGATCAGAGAAATGAACACTTGTACATACATCAGCGTGATAAAAACTACCTAAAATGACAGAAACCATCCCTGGGTTTTAAAGATGATAAAAATGTATTTGAGGTGTACTTTGACTTTTTATTTTGACCCATGTCCCATCGGCTAACATGGAGGGTGGGGGGTGGGGGGTGGGACAGCTGCTCTGAGTGAAGTCGTCACGCAGCCGGAGGCTCGAGAATTGTACTTTTTGCTTTAAACTACCCTGCTCCCCTTACTATTTAAACTTATTATAATTTATCTATTTATTGAAAAAGAAACTTTTTTGTGCCCTTTTAAGATATATATTTTTTCCACAACCTGCCTCACCTGCCTCCCCCCACCCATTATCAAACAGCACTGACAACAGTAGATTCCAAACTAATGGTTATTTATTTTCATTTTCTTCAATTTTCTTCTTCTTCTTCTTCTTCTTCTTTCTGGTACTATGACACTAAGTAATGTAAAAAATGTCAAAACAACTCAGTAATAACCCGTTTCTTACTCCTGTTCAACAATGTTTTTTAATGCAATTAAAAAAATTGCATCAAACACACACACACACTTTACTTTACTTTGACTTCGACTTTATTTTCCACCTTAGTGAAAATTTGTCTTTGGCTTCTCTAGTACATACAAGATAAATACAAACGTGAACCAGCATATCACCAGGACATTAAAACATTAAAACATACAGTCAGCAAACCACTCCGCACTGTTACAGAACATTCAACAACAGACGTGCAACTGTGCAAATGGGTATAAGTTATAATATAATTATAATAAAGTATATAGTAATGAAATAAATAAAAATAAATAAAATATAGTAATATAAGTTATAATAAGTAATAAATTATACGCAGGCTTCAGTAAACAAACACTTCACAGCATCACTCAGTAATCACAATTATTATTCATCTTTTCACCTTTAGAGGGTTCAGAAGAATCAGTGGTCGCCCTAACAAGTCCACTTTATTGTGTTTTCATTTATCGTGGCTCTTATGTGCTTGAAACTTACCTTTTTGATCCACTTATCATGAAAACACTTATAGCGGCTCATGTTCGTTTTAGCTCTACCATCCACTGAAGAGATTTATTCTCATCCTCTTCTGTGGCTCATGTACTTGTCATCATTCTTTCCCTGATGTGTATCTGTCTGATGTGCAGAGTATCTCAAGTCCAGTTCTAGTATCGGTATACCGTGCAACACTAATAGATGGCTGTGAAAAGCCAGGTGAGGGTAGATGGATGATTAAGGGACATAAAATAGGAAAAGAGTAGAAGGTTAAAGGATAGAGAGGAAAGTAAGCTGTGTAAGGAAAGGAGATGAAAGAGTAAGGATAGATAGGAAACAGGAGTAGGACGTAGGAGAGGAAGGATAGAGGGTCGAGCAAGCATAGTGATAGGAGATGGATGGTTAAGGGAGATAAAAGACTAAAAGAGTTGATGGTTATAGAGGAAAGTTAGACATATAAGGGAAGGAGATGATCGTTTTAGGATGGATAGGAAACAGGAGGAGGATGTAGGAGAGGAAGGATGTGTAAAAGATAAAGAGGACAGTTAGATATGTAAAGGAAGGAGATGGAAGAGTGAGGATAGGTAGGTCACAGGAGGAGGATGAAGGAGAGGAAGGGTGAAGGAAGTGAAGGAGGGAGATGAAGGAAAGGAGGCATGAGTAAACAAAAATGATTCTTTCCTGCTTTCCCATTGGAGCCAGGCGTAGAGTAGCGTAGTCGTTCCTAGACGTCACCGCCTCCCTCCTGCTCTCAACACTGGATGGATGAGAAATGAATGCAGAAGGATGAACATCACTGAGTGTGTTATTGCTGTTCTGCCTGCAGGGGGCAGCGGCGCAGTGATAGTCAAGCTTCAAGGCTGAGCGGACGGGTGAGATGGTCATACACTGATCAGCCATAACCTTATGACATATATTGAGTAGGTCCCCCTTTTGCCGCCAAAACAGCCCTGACCTGTCGAGGCATGGACTCCACTAGACCTCTGAAGGTCTGCTGTGGTATCTGGCACCAAGCCGTCAGTAGCAGATCCTTTAAGTCCTGTAAGATGCGAGGTGGGGCCTCCGTGGATCGGACTTGTTCGTCCAGCACATCCCACAGATGCTCCATTGGATTGAGATCTGGAGAATTTGGAGGCCGAGTCGACACCTCCAACTCGTTGAAATCCACATGATGCGAAAGAAAACGTGATTCATCAGGCCGGGCCACCTTCTTCCATTGCTTCGTGGTCCAGTTCTGATGCCCACGTGCCCATTGTAGGAGCTTTTGGCGGTGGACACGGGTCAACACGGGCTCCCTGACCGGTCTGCGGCTACGCAGCCCCATACACAACAAACTGCTCCTCACTGTGTGTTCTGACACCTTTCTATCAGAACCAGCATTAACTTTTTCAGCAGTTTGAGCTCCAGTAGCTCTTCTATTGGATCGGACAACACGGGCCAGCCTTCGCTCCCCACGTGCATCAGTGAGCCTCGGGTCTGAACCTGTTGCCGGTTCACCGGTTCTCCTTCCTTGGACCACTTTTGGTAGGTCCTGACCCCTGCAGACCGGGAACATCCCACAAGAGCTGCAGTTCTGGAGATGCTCTGACCCAGTCATCTAGCCAGCACTATTTGGCCCTTGTGAAAGTCGCTCACATCCTTAAGCTGGCCCATTGTTTCTGCTTCCAACACAAAGTTTAAGGGTCAAAATGTTCACTTGCTGTCTAATATTTCCCCACCTCCCCCCACTGCCAGGTGCCATGGTAACGAGATAATCAATGTTATTCACTTCACCTGTCAGTGGTCTTAATGTTATGGCTGATCGGTGTGTGTGTCTCTGAGTCTGTGACTTTATTGTAGCTGTATCATCATGATAAGGCAGGATGATGATGATGATGATGATGATGATGATGATGGTGATGATGATGACCCATCCATCCAGCTACATGCTATAAATGCCGAAGTAGCTGTTTGCAAACATATAGTGCTGAATGATTCAGTCAGTTTGTATAGTTTCTTATCATGAGTCGGTTTTAATAATGAAGTAGATTTATGATTTTTGATTAGTGCATTTAATTATGCTCTCTTTGCATAACAGATATGATAATATAGGCTATTTGATGTCTTTCTAATATTCCTAAATGCTTCAAAACTATTATAGTCTATTGTTTGTTTGATGGTGTAACATCCACACCTATAAACCTAGATTTTATAACAGCAATAACATTGTAAGTGGTAAAATTACTGAACATGGGATTCCACATTGAGCCTTGTGAGTGTTTCCTACATTAATTAAGGTGATTTAAGCCTTTTAACAGACATCTCAGTGTCCCACATTAGGAAATAAAGATTTATCTGAGACGACTTGGCACTAAAAGTAATGACATGTCTACCATTTCTTTTATGAGCGTGATATCTGCATTTTAATTTTAGGTTTGACTAGGACACATCCTGGAGATTTCAGAGTGGTACTGGGTTTGGATTTAATGTATTGGCTTCATATAGCAATATATTCCACAGGTTAGATAGATGGATAGATGGATAGATAGACAGATAGATAAATAGAGAGAGAGAGAGAGAGAGAGATGATAGATAGATAGATAGATAGAAGGATAGATAGATAGATAGACAGACAGACAGACAGATAGATAGATAGATAGAGAAATAGAGAAATAGATAGATAGATAGATAGATAGATAGATAGATAGAGAAATAGAGAAATAGAGAAATAGATAGATAGATAGATAGATGTTCTTTATTGATCCCAAATTGGGAAATTCTTGTGTTAAAGCAGTAGGTTATCCAGGCAATGTACAGGAATGGTAAATACACAGTAAATATACATATTACCACTGGAGATAATATCTATATTATATACAATATAAAGAATATATTAGAATAAACTATAAATATACCAGACCACTACAACTTGCTTAGAAAATATGAACATAGAATAACAATAACCTACTCAATAGCAAGTTATAATTTTTGTTAAACAAAAAAACAATAAAATATATTTAATATTATAATATAATATTATTATATTATATAATATATAATATATATAATAATAATATATATTATAATATA